>JAOANK020483930.1:0-12892 GCA_026257165.2 Telfairia occidentalis | reverse complement strand
TTTGATTGGTGGCGACTCCAAACTTTCTCTCGAAAAGAAACCTTAGGGGAAGTACGTCGGCCGCTCCGCGTCGCAATGACGTTGCGAAAATCCCTATGGAGACGATATAAATACTTATCACTTGTTGTTGACTGTGTACATTTGCATATCGCTTTGTGTGGTTTTTATTGCAAATTTAAGACTCACCATTTCAAACGCAGCAAGTTTTTGGCGCCGTTGCCAGGGATTGTTTGAATTTTGACTATTTCGAGTTTGATTATTTTGGTGAATTAGAGGTTTATTGATATGAATCAAGATGTTCTCACCTTGCCTCCAGGACCAATCACTCAATCAAGGGCTAACCAGCTTCAACTAGCATTCGATTCTCACATACAAAATAGACGTGAACTTCACTAAGGAAGATCAAGAAGGGCAAAACAACCAAAAGCTCTATACAAGTTGGTAGATGAAGCTATAAGAAGAGATTTAATTTATTTAATTATTATTTTAATTTTTGCTAAGTATAGGTCTTTCAGGGTTTTTTTTATGGATTAGCTATACTAACATGTTTTTATTTTATTTTCTTTTATTTTAAATTCTCTAGAGTTTATTTTCTTTAAAATATTTGACATCACAGGGGTAGAATAGTCTTTTAGCTTATTAGCTAATAGGCTAGGGTTAATTATTTATGTAACAGAAGGAAACATATTTTAGTGGGAATGAAATTTTTCGCAGTATCACATTTTCTGATGACTAAAATTCATCTTCTTTGTTGCAATTCTTGATGTAGGGTTGCAAGCTTGAACATTTAAGTGGGTATCATAAACCTTCTTGTGGAGTTGTCAACCTTGAGTAAGAAACAAGTTCTTCTTACCTCTTGGTCTTTGATCATTAAGGTGATCCTTATCTAATCCTATCCATGGGTTTGGTACTAATTGATTGGGAATTTCTAGGGGTTGATAATTAGGGGTTCTCCTTAAGTGGAAGAGTTTTTAATTATAGTTCCTTAGGGGTTTCATATCATTTTGTATTAGAGCTTAGGCTCTAGATCAGATATATTTGTGACTTTTCTTTTAGACTTTTAGTTTTTGAATTCTTGATTGATTGTTCTGAGCTTGATTTTGTTGAGGAGTTTATTTATTTACTTTTCTCGTTGTGATTTGGGTGAAAAAGGGATTGAAAAAACAAAGTGTAGAAGTTCTCGCTCGCATTGCGTTGGAGCGAAGTAAGTAAAAAAAAGGGTAGTTCTCGTCTGCGCTGTGTTGGAACGAAGGAAGTTAAAAAAAGAAGAAGGAAGGTTATCGTTTGCATAAGGTTGGAGAGGAGAAAAAAAAGTTAATAGTGTGAACGCAAGTAGGCTGTTAAAGTAAGGAGGTCAATTCAAGCAGCTGAATTTTTATGAGTTTTAAGTAGCGAAATTTTATTAAGAAAGATTCAATAGATGGTGAACCTTTTTTTGTGTAATAAAATTTTCCTCAAGTTCAAGCTCTAATGATCATTAAAGTCTTTTACTTCTAGGGTTCTAAAAGCTATACCTTGTTAATTATCGAGTTTTGGGAGAAAACTTGTGTCCCTAGTTCTTGAATCTTATTTTTTTGGATTTTTTAATTTGCTTTCGTTTTTGTCTAGTTGTTTTTGCTTTTCTTTATTCATCTTGCATAATTCTTTGAATTTTGAATATTTGATTCTCAATTCTAAATATCTTGGTTTTCTTTGTTTCTTGTTTTGGTTTGTTGGATCTTGAACATTAGGTTCTTGATTACTAGTTTTCTTGTTTTTTTATTCTACTTTTGTTTGCTTGAGTTTGACACTTCACAATCATGCTTACTTAATGTGTGTATAGTTTGCTTCCGTAAAATCTTGATTGCATACTCTTAGTCCTACATCATCAATTTGAGCGAGATTGCAACCTTGTGAGTGAGAGCAAACATTGTGGAGTGTAAACACGAGTGAACAACATTTATCGAGTGAAACACGTGAGAGAGTGATTTGTGAGGTCTACTTTTTTTATTATTCTTTCACTTTTTTTTTCCTTTGTAGCAATGTTAAATTCAAAAGATAGGCCTAACAACAGAGATGTCCCACAAGAGAAGCCACAAGAACAAATTTTTGAAAGGGTCATGCAAAACGTAGAGACCAAGATTAATGAAAGGTTTGATAGATTAGAGCAATACTTCAAGTTAGGGATAAACCTCAAGCTAGGAGGCAACGCGAAGAGCGTTTGGAAGAGAAAGATAACTCAGATCAATAAAATGATGATCTTGACCAGGTTATAGCTGTGCCTAGAAGAGGAGAACGTCGAGGCTTAAACAGAAGAGGAAGTTTCCAAAATAGGCGATCACTAGGAAGAGAAGACAACCATGGGGAATGGATTTGGTAACATCAGGATTAAATTTTTAAATTCCATGGTACTTCTAACCGTGAAAACTACTTTCAATGGAAGCACGAAGAGGGGATAATATTCTACTACAACAACCTCAAAGAAGAGAAAAAGGTAACTATCACTGTTACACATTTTCAAAGCTATGCACAAACTTGGTGAGATAAGGTGTGTCCTAAGAGAAGAAGGTGTCAAGAGGGTTGAGTGGAGACATGGTTGAAACTGAAGGATTTCATGAGGAAGCGATTCATTCTGAAACATTACTAGAGAGATTGTACCCGAAAACTTCACACTCTATGTGAAAGGAGTAAGAGTGTTGAAGATTATTACAAGGAGATGGAAAGATTGATGAAAGATTAGACATAGATGAGGATGAGAAGCAAACTATGGTACAGTTTCTTGATGGCTTAAACATCGATGTGAGTGATCGTGTTGACATGCAACCGTATAAGGATATGAAGGTGTTGGTGCACCTCGCAGTGAAAATTGAAAGACAACTTCAACGACAGTGTAAATCAATGTACACTACTTCTACATCTTTTTCGAACTCAGCTTTTACTTGGAAACAAGATGGTAGACCCAAAGATTCTAAATTTAAGGCCAAGGTAGGTAGTGAAAAATCTAAAGATGAGGAAGAAACCTCATCTAGATCAAAGCCTGACTGAAACACCCACAGGTAAAAATAGAGATCTTAAGTGCTAAAGATGTCTAGGGGTGGGACACATAAGTTGAGAATGCACTAATAGGAAGGCAATGATTATTAGGGAAGGGGAGGTAGTCACAGACGAGAGCGGGGAATAAGAAGAAGGGGATGAGTCCATGAGTGACAAGGAGAATGAGGAAGACGTGGGAGATATTGCAACTTTGTCCTTAGTCACTAGGAGGGCTCTAAGTACATACATGAGGAAGGATGACTTGAAGAACCAACGAGAGAACCTTTTCCATACACGTGGCCTTGTACAAGCTTTGCCTTGTAGTGTAGTAATTGATAATGAGAGTTGTATGACTGCAGTAAGCTCTAGCTTGGTCTCACGATTAAGTTTAGACATTATGCCCCGTCCACGACCTTACAAACTACAGTGGCTTGATGATTGTGGAGAGCTCAAGGTGACTAAATAGGTGAATGTACTTTTTGCCATTGGGAGATACAAGGATGAAGTACTATGTGATGTGGTACCAATGTACGCCGACGATGTACTCCTCGGTCGACCTTGGCAGTTTGACAAAAAAGTTCTCTACGATGGTTATCTTCACCGTTACACTTTCACACATAATGGTAAGAAAACTGTTCTTGTTCCCTTATTCCCAACAGAAGTACTGATTGATCAAGAAAAGCTAGAAAAAAAGAAAAGAAATAGTCGCAGCAAATGCAAATGAGACGAGCAAAAATGAAAAAGGGAAAAGAAAAGGAGTGCTTGAGAGAAAATGAAGGATTGAGAGAAAAGCAAGAGCATAGCTCGCGACCATAAAGAGAAAACAGAGAAAAAAATTGTAAGTTGAAGTGCTAGATCTTGTGAAGTTAGAAAAACTATGTTTGCAGAAAGAACCGTACTGATGGTTCAATTTAAAGAAGCTTACCTACTAACCGAGGACCTTGAATCCTCTTTGCTTAGTGTTTTTGTGTCTCTCTTGCAAGAATTCAAAGAAGATTTCCCTGAGGAGTTGCATAAGGAGTTACCACCTTTGAGAGACATAGATAAAAAGATTAACGTCATCCAGGGCGCTCAGGTTCCAAATCGACCAGTATGTCAAACCAATCCTCAAGAGGCAAAAGAGATTCAAAGGCAAGTAGATGAGTTGCTTGTCCAAGGGTATGTGCGCTAAAGTTTAAGTCCTTGTAGTGTTCCCATCTTAAGTATAGACATGGAGAATGTGCGTAGATTGTAGGGCTATAAATAAAATTACCATTAAGTATAGCCATCCTATTTCTAAGTTGAATGACATGCTTGATGAATTATATGGTTGTAGCCTACTTACAAAAATAGACCTAAAATCTAGATACCATCATATTAGGATGAATGTTGGAGATGAATGGAAAACTACTTTCAAAACTAAATATGGATTGTATGAATGGTTGGTTATGCCTTTTGGTTTGACTAATGCACGTAGTACTTTATGAGACTTATGAACCATGTGTTGCGTGACTCTTTGGGAGAGTTTGTAGTGGTTTATTTTGATGACATCCTAATATATTCTAGGACACTAGATGATCATGTTAGACATGTTAGGTGTGTTTTAATTTCACTTAAAAGGAAAGGCTTTTTGCAAATCTCAAAAAGTGTAGTTTTTGCATGGAGAAGATAAACTTCCTAGGGTTTGTAGTATCTAAAGGAGTGGAAGTTGATACTGAGAAGGTTAAAGCTATTAGGGAGTGGCCTACACCTAAGAATGCTAATGTGATTAGGAGCTTTCATGGACTAGTTGGGTTCTATAGGAGGTTCATTAGAGACTTTAGTTCCATAGCTGTACCACTTAATGAACTTATTACGAAAAATGTGAAGTTTGAGTGGGGAAAAGCTCAAGAACGTGCTTTTGTACTTTGAAAGATAAGTTATGTAATGCACCTTTACTTGCTTTGCCTAATTTTGAACTAACATTTGAAATTGGGTGTGTTACAAGTGGAATAGGGATTGGAGCTGTTTTTATGTTGAATCAAAGGCCATTGATGTACTTAAGTGAAAAGTTGAATGGGGCAACTTTGAAGTATCCTACCTATGACAAAGACCTTTATGCTTTGGTGAGAGCATTACAAACATGGCAGCACTACTTAGGGGGGTGCAGAAACCGACCCAAACTGACAAACTTTGTCGATTTGTTTTGAAAGCTCAATTTTTTCGATTTGCGAGGCAAGTGAACCAAAGTTTGTGGTTCGGTTCTTGATTTTTTATTTTAAAAATCGAGAAAAACCAAACCGAACTGAGTACTATATATATTGTTTTTTCTTTAGTTTTTCGATTTAACAAGCCCAAAAATAAAGTGGCCCAACCCAATTTTAACCCTAAATTTAGTATACACTTCTTTTTCCCAATCACACCTTCCCACATCTCTCATTGCATTTTTCCCAAGTCTCTCGGTCTCATCTCCTAATGTCGTTCTCCACTCCCAACTCTCTCAGTCTATCTCTCATCTACTTCTTTCTCTCACTCCCAAATCTCACGCAAGCAGCCACTACGTAGTCATGCACGCAACAGCCGTCTGTCCTGCTGCCGAATATCTTTTTCTCTTCATCTTTGTCTTTTTCAACCTCACAAGTGGAGCAGCCATAGTCTTTTTTTTTTCTCCCTCCCCCCCCCCCCCTTGTTTTCTTTTCTTTAAAAACAAAAGAAGAGTTGGAAGAAAATTTGTGTGAGTGACCCTAAGACATAAAATATGGAAAAAAAAAGAAGTATCTCAATAAAGAAAGAAAGAAAGGAGAAGAAAAGAAGAAAAAAAAGTGGTTATAACCGAATCGTGCACACCCCTAGCACTACTTATGGCTAAAGGAATTTGTTATTCACGATGACCATTAGAACTTGCAGCACTTGAAGGGTCAAAGCAAGTTGAATCAAAGGCATGCTGAAAAGTTAGAGTTCATTGAAACTTTTCCCTACATGATAAGGTATAAAAAAGGTAAGAAAATTGTGGTAGCTAATGCATTATCTCGGAGGTATGTGTTGCTAAATTCATTTCATACTAAATTGTTTGGTTTTGAACACATTAAGACCTTGTATTCATAGGACACTTATTTTACACTTATTGTTGAATCCTTTATGCAAAAACGTACTGTGGGTGATTATATGATGCTTGATGGCTTCCTAGTTGGAAAGAGTAAGTTTTTCTTTCCCACTTGTTCTATTTGTAATTTATTTGTTAAAGAAGCTCATGGGCGATGTTTAATGGGACATTTTGGGGTTGCTAAAACATATGACATGTTGAATGAGCATTTCTATTGGCCTAAGATGAGGCATGACATACATAAAGAGTGTGAAAGATGCATTGCATATAAGAAAGCAAAGTCTAGGAGAAAACCACATGGATTTTATTTACTTTTACCAACTCCTAACGGACCATGGTCAGACATTTCAATGGATTTTGTGCTAGGATTGCCTCGGTCTAACAAAAAGGGAGGGACAGTATTTTTGTGGTAGTTGACAGGTTTAGCAAAATGGCACAATTCATTACATGTAATAAAACTAATAATGCTAAACAGGTGGCTGAATTATTCTTTAAAGATATGGTTAAATTGCATGGTATTCCTCAAAGTGTTGTCAGTGATAGAGATGTAAAGTTTTTAAGCCACTTTTGGAGAGTAATTTGGGGGAAACTTGGCACTAAATTAGTTTATTGTACTACATGTCATCCCCAAACTTATGGACAAACTGAGGTAGTTAATAGAACAATGGTGACGATGCTTCTAGCTATCATAGATAGGAACACCAAAACTTAGGAGTATTGTCTACCATTGATTGAATTTGCATATAATCGGGTTGTACATAGTATCACTAAATGTACTCCATTTGAGATTGTTTATGGATTTAATCCTTTATCACCACTTGATTTGTTACCTTTGCCTTCTAACGAGGTTGTGAATCTTCAAGTTGACATAAAGGCGACAATCATTCGCGGGCTACACAAAGAGGTCAAAGAAAGGATTGAGAAACAAAACTCCAAGGACATTGCGTGAGTCAACCAACATCGAAAGCTTATGATATTTAAGGAGGAAGATTTGGTTTGGGTCCACCTCGAAAGGAAAGATTCCAACACCCACGAAATTTCAAGTTAAACCCAAGAAGAGATGGACCTATTCAAGTATTGAAAACATCAATGACAATGCCTATCAAATTGATCTTCAAGGTAAGTATGGTGTGAGTGCTTCTTTTAATGTGACTGACTTGACTTCTTTTGATGTAGGTGACGAATCTGATTGGAGGACGAATCCTTCAAAAGAGGGAGATGATGATATGAATCAAGATGTTCTCACCCTGCCTCCAGGTCCAATCACTCGACTAAGGGCTAAGCAGCTTCAACTAGCATTCGATTCTCACATACAAACAAATGCAAACTTTACTAAGAAAGATCAAGAAGGGCAGCATAGTCAAAAGCTCAATACATGGTGGTAGATGAAGCTATAAGAAGAGATTTAATTTATTTAATTATTATTGTAATTTTTACTAAGTATAGGTCTTTTTGGTTTTTTTTATACATTAGCTATAATAACGTATTTTTATTCTCTTTTCTTTTATTTTAAATTCTCTGAGGTTTATTTCCTTTAAAGTATTTTTGACATCACAAGGGTAGCATAGTCTTTTAGCTTATCAGCTAATAGGCTAGGGTTAAGTATTTATGTAATAGGAGGAAACATATTTTAGTGGGAATGAAATTTTCTGCAGTATTGCATTTTCTGATGATTGAGAGCTCATCTTCTTCCTTGCAATTCTTGATCTAGGATTGCAAGCTTGAACATTCAAGTGGGTATGATCAACCTTGTTGTGGAGTGTTCAACCTTGAGTAAGGAGCATGTTCTTCTTACCTCTTGGTTTTTGATCATTGAGGTAATCCTTATCTAATCCTATCCTTGGGTTTGGTTCTAATTGATTTGGGGTTTTTAGGGCTTGATAATTAGGGGTTCTCCTTAAGTGGAAGAGTTTTTAATTATAGTTCCCTAGGGGTTTCCTATCATTTATCTGCACTGATTCAATTACTTTATGATTGCAGCACTTGGTGTATGAACAATAATTCTGATTTGGAAGTTGAATTTGATTTAGAAATCGAAAGGACTCTCTAAAGAAAGAGAAGAGAGTTAAGAAATCGAGCAAATTCGATGGAGTAATATCCTATACCTCATAGAGGACCTGTAGAGCAAATGAATCAACAAATCAACAATCGAACAGAGGAAGAGTTCCATTACCCAGAATAGCAATGCAACAGCAGATTAGACCAGTGGATCAGGTTAAAGACCCTGTTCTTTTAGCCAATGACAGAGAAAGAGCCATCAGAGACTATGTTATCCCTATGTTTGATGAATAAAATCCATGCATAGTCAGATCAAATATTCAAGCAGCCAATTTTGAGATGAAGCCTGTTATGTTTCAGATGTTGCAGGTAGTAGGTCAATATCGTGGATTAACTGCAGAGGATCCACATCTATACTTAAAGAATTTTCTGGGAGTAAGTGATTTGTTCATGATCTAGAGAGGTTCTAAGGATGCACTACAATTATCTTTATTCCCATATTCTTTGAGGGATAGAGCAAAAGCCTAGTTGACTACATTTGCTCTAGAATCTATAGACATGGAATGATTTGGCAGAGAGATTTTTTACTACGTATTTTCTACATACTAGGAATGCTAAACTCAGAGCGAAAATTGTATCTTTCAGGCAGTATATGGATGAACCTTCTAGTGATGCTTGGGAGTGGTATAAAGAACTCCTTAGAAAGTGCCCTCACCATGGTTTACTTTACTGTGTTCAACTTGAGACATTTTACAATAGTTTAAATTCAGCTACATAGAGAGCATGGTAGATGCTTCAGCAAATGGTGCTTTACTGTCAAGAACTTATAATGAAGCATAAGAGACTTTTGAAAGAATATTACCCAATAGTTGTTAATGGCATGGTTTAAGAATAAATCTTGGAAGAAAACCACAACGAGGAACAAAAGTTGAAGTGCTAACATCCATTAGGGCAAACATCACTTCCTTGAAAAACATGATCAAAACCCTACCCTTAGGAAATGTTACACAACATAATGCTACTATGAATCAAGTTACAACAGAGTCATGTGTTTCTTGTGGAGAATGGTATACTTATGAATTTTGCCCCAACAATTCAACATTAGTCTGTTACATAAGCAAAAACAATCCTCAGTCTAATACCTACAATATTGTGTGGAGGAATCATCCTAATTTCTCTTGGAATCAAGGAAGAAATCATCATGACCCTCCAATATAGTCGAAGAGAAATTATCCACCTGGATTTGGGCAGCAGAATCAGCAATTTGTGTAGCAGCAGAATAGGCAGTTGCCTCAGCAAAATTCTAGCAGTTCATTAGAGAATCTAATGAAGATGTACACGGCTAAGAACTATGCAATTATTAAGAGCCAGCAAGCTTCATTGAGAAATTTGGAGATCCAGATGGGACAATTGGCAAGTGAGTTAAAGATTCGACCTTAAGGACAACTTCTTGCGGATACTAAAAGTCCTAGGAGGGAAGGTAAAAAGCAAGTGCAGGCAATAGAACTTAGAAGTGGGAAGCCTTTGGCTAGAATAAGTTATTTTCCCCAACAAAAGAGTGTGAATCAAAATTCAACTGATTAACAAGACAGTACGAGCAATGAGGCGAGGATTGAAGAAACAGTAGGAGACAAAGATAAAGCAGAGGAAGTTCCTAGAACAAAGCCTACAGAACCTCAAAGATCCACTCCTGTTATTCTTTTCAAACCTTCACCACCTCCATATCTGCATAGACTCAACTAGAAAACTCAAGAGGTCCAGTTTAAGAAATTCTTAGAGGTACTTAAACAACTGCACATAAATATACCAATGGTAGAAGCTTTGGAGTAGATGCCCAATTATGTGAAATTCTTCAAGGACATTCTAAACAAGAAAAAGAGGTTAAGAGAATATTAAACAATATCTTTGATTGAAGAGTGCAGTGCAATCCTATAAAATAGGTTGCCTCCAAAGGTTAAAGATCCTGGATCATTCACCATTTCGGTTTCGATTGGAGGAAAAGAATTAGGAAGAGCATTATGTGATCTTGGGGCCAGTATTAATCTCATGTCATTATCCATCTACAAGAAATTAGGAATGGGGGAAGCTAGACCTATCACTGTCACACTTCAATTGCCTGATAGGTCAATTACTTATCATAAAGGTAAGATTGAAGAGATTCTGGAGCATGTTGACAAGTTCATATTATAAGCCGATTGCATCATTTTGGACTATGAAGCTGACAAGAACGTGTCTACTCAATGATGCTAGCCACAAGAAGGACTTTGTTCGATGTTTAAAAGGGAGAGTTGACCATGAGAGTGCATGACCAGAAGGTGAAGTTCAGTGTGTTTGATGCCATGTGATATCCAGTTGAGGTTGAGGAATGTTCAGCAATTCAATTGCTGGACGACATTGTAGAAGATGCATTCGAAACAGAGTTGTAGGAGCAACATGTTCAGCAGTTTGAGGATGGTATGCTTATGAATGAAGATTGTGATAGCAATGATGCTAAGACAGCAAATACAGAGGTATGTGAGATTTCATATTATAAGAAAACATTTTAAACTCTTGATATGAATAACAAGAAATCTCCACCCATGAAGCCATCTGTTGAGGAACCACCACAATTGAAGTTAAAACCATTGCCATCACATTTGAAGTATGTCTATTTAGGTGAGAAGGAAACATTATCAATTATTATTACAACAAATTTACTGCTAAACGATGAAGATCGATTAATTTTATTGCTGAAGCAATACAATAAAGCAATTGGCTAGAATCTAGCAGATATTCAAGGTATCAACCCATCTTTTTGTATGCACAAGATAAATTTAGAAAATGGAAACTTTAAGTCTGTGGAGCAGTAGAGAAGGCTAAATCTAACCATGAAAGAGGTTGTGAAGAAAGAAGTCATTAAATGGATAGATGTTAGAATTATCTATCCTATTGTAGACAATAATTGTGTCACTCCTGTTCAGTGTGTGCCCAAGAAAGAAAAAATGATTGTGATCACAAATAAAGCAAACAAACTTATTCCTACTAGGACAGTGATGAAGGGTATGTATAGATTACAGGAAGCTAAACATAGCTACGCGTAAAGATCACTTCCCTTTACCTTTTATTGACCAGATGTTGGATAGGCTTGCTGGTCAGGTGGATTATTGCTTTCTAGATGGTTACTCTAGTTATAACCAGATTAGTATAGCCCTTGGTGATCAAGAGAAAACCACTTTTACTTGTCCTTACGGTACATTTGCATTTAGAAAGATGCCCTTTGGTCTCTACAATGCCCCAACAACTTTTCAGAGATGTATGATGCGAGTTACCTAGAACAAAATAGCATAGTATACCAAATGTCTTGTCCTCACACACCACAACAAAATGGGGTAGTTGAAAGGAAACATAGACATATTGTTGAAACGAGCTTAGCTTTAGTTTTTCAATCACAAACACCACTTAAGTATTAGATTCCTTCTTAATTGCTACCTTTTTTATCAATAGAATGCCCTCCAAGTCAATCCACATGCAAACTCCCTTTGAAAGACTTTTTCTAAGAAAACCAAGTTACAACAACCTAAAGATCTTCGGGTGTCGTTGCTATCCTTACCTAAGATATCAAGCTGAAAATAAGTTTGCCAAAAAAATATATCCATGTGTCTTTGTGGGCTATAGCTCTTTTCACAAAGGGTATAGATGTTTAGATCATACAACAAATTGCATTTACATATCTAAACACATTATTTTTTATGAAGATAATATGCTTTTTATCCAACAAACAACACACACCACACAAGAGCAACATGCTCTAGAAATTACCACCTTTGTTGATGTTGAACATGAGAGACTCTCAATCCACTATGCACGAAGTAAGAGCAACAATCAGATCTACTACATCTCCTGAAGACATAAATCGAAATACTTTAACAAATAAGACGTCGCATTTTTCACTTTGAGGAAGATGCTACAACAAAAACCAACCAGCTCAATGGAAGTTGCCCTGCAACAACACCAATTGCAGCTCAGAATCAACCTACATCTACACCTGAGGTGAAGGACTAATAGACATGCTAGCATAGCGGAAAGGATCAAATTGCACTCTGAATTGCTTAATTAAATGGATAAAACATGCTTTTACAAGGAGAAAAACAGAGAATTCGAAAACTCACCTTTGAAGATCAAATTCTCCTTCGTTTCTCCACGGATTTGTTCACGAACACCTTCTGGACCACCACTAGTGTCTTCTCGACTATTCTCCAACCTTAGAACGGATTGTGGGATCCTAAATTGTGGTGAAATGAGGGAGGAGTAGATGGAGGAAGAGTTTTTGGTTCCATAACTTTTGAACACAAATTTGGGCACAAGCAATGATCAAATCATCAACCCTTTTTTCCTTGAATCAATCCTCTACTTATACAGGGATTCATGCACCCTTTATTCACCATCAATTGATACTCAATTGATGATGAATCAAGAGGTGGCTTAAGTAGGTTAAGCATGGAGAGAAAATGGTTTAATTGAAAATTCCATTAACCATTTTTTTTTCATTTCCTTTTTTCCTTTTTTTGTTTTCTTCCTTTTATTTTTTATTTTTTTAATTTCATAAATTAAATAAATTAAAACATATATAATTAAATTAAACCAGTTTAATTTCATTAAATTATTTTAATATCAAATATTAAAATAATATTATTTCTCCACCAACCCCAATTTTTGAAAAAACTATTTTTCTGAATATGAATCTGTGTTCATATATATAATATTTAAATCTCAATTAAATATTATTTTCAACTCTCATTGATCGTTTTATTTGTAATCAAACATTGAGATGCTAAATATACT
>JAOANK020483821.1:0-12893 GCA_026257165.2 Telfairia occidentalis | reverse complement strand
TTTGTTGGAGGTAGATTGATAGTGTTATTGAAGATGGAATGATGCTTGTTTTAGTTCATTGATGTTTGAAATTAGAAGGGATTGATATGTGATATATTGTGTTATTGGAAGTGGTTATTGTAAAATACATGTGTTGGAGGGTTGATTGATGTGTTTATATTGGTTGAATTGTGTGTTTGAAGTGTATTTTTGTGAGTTGACTTTTTTTTTATAATTGTGTTATATATTGGAGATGAAATAATACTTCTGATAGTGGATTGATGTGTGGTGATGAAGTTCTGTTGGAGGTAGATTGATAATATTCCTAGAGATGGAATAATGCTTGTTTTAGTTCGTTGATGTTTGAAATTGGAGTGTTGTGTTATTGGAAGTGATTATTGTATGTACATGTGTTTCAAGGTGGATTTGTGTGTTTATATTGGTTGAATTGTGTGTTTGAAGTGTATTGTTGTGAGTTGTCCTTTTTTTAATTGTGTTAAATATTGGAGATGGAATGATCTTTCTGATAATAGATTGATGTATTGTGATTGAAGTTATGTTGGAGGTAGATTGATAGTGTTATTGGAGATGGAATGATGGTTATTTTAGTTTATTGATGTTTGAAATTGGAATGAATTGGTATGTGATAAATTGTGTTATTGAAAGTGATTATTGTAAAATACATGTGTTGGAGGGTAGATTGATGTGTTTATATTGGTTGAATTGTGTGTTTAAAGTGTATTGTTGTGAGTTGTTTTTTTCTTTTTAATTGTGTTATAAATTAGAGATGAAATGGTGTTTCTGATAGTGGATTGATGTGTAGTGATTGAAGTTTTGTTGGAGGTAGATTGATAGTGTTATTGGAGATAGAATGATGCTTGTTTTAGTTCATTGATGTTTGAAATTGGAATGGATTGGTATGTGATAAATTGTGTTATTGGAAGTGGTTATTGTAAAATACATGTGTTGGAGGGTTGATTGATGTGTTTATATTGGTTGAAATGTGTGTTTGAAGTGTATTTTTGTGAGTTTTCTTTGTTTTCTATAATTGTGTTATATATTGGAGATGGAATGAAACTTCTGATAGTGGATTGATGTGTGGTGATGAAGTTCTGTTGGAGGTAGATTGATAATGTTCCTAGAGATGGAATAATGCTTGTTTTAGTTCGTTGATGTTTGAAATTGGAGTGGATTGATATGCGATAAATTGTGTTATTGGAATTGATTATTGTAAATACATGTGTTTCAAGGTGGATTTGGGCGTTTATATTGGTTGAATTGTGTGTTTGAAGTGTATTATTGTGAGTTGTCATTTTTTTAATTGTGTTAAATATTGGAGATTGAATGGTCCTTCTGATAGTAGATTGATGTTTTGTGATTGAATTTATGTTGGAGGTAGATTGTTAGTGTTATTGGAGATGGAATAATGGTTATTTTAGTTTATTGATGTTTGAAATTGGAATGAATTGGTATGTGATAAATTGTGTTATTGAAAGTGGTTATTGTAAAATACATGTGTTGGAGGGTGGATTGATTTGTTTATATTGGTTGAATTGTGTGTTTAAAGTGTATTGTTGTGAGTTATTTTTTTTTGTAATTGTGTTATATATTAGAAATGAAATGATGCTTATGATAGTAGATTGATGTGTAGTGATTGAAGTTTTGTTGGAGGTTGATTGATAGTGTTATTGGAGATGGAATGATGCTTGTTTTAGTTCATTGATGTTTGAAATTGGAATGGATTGGTATGTGATAAATTGTGTTATTGGAAGTGATTATTGTAAGTACATGTGTTTCAAGGTGAATTTGTGTGTTTATATTGGTTGAATTGTGTGTTTGAAGTGTATTGTTGTGAGTTGTCTTTTTTTTTTATAATTGTGTTATATATTGGAGATGAAATGGTGCTTCTGATAGTGGATTGATTTCTAGTGATGAGGTTCTGTTAGAGGTAGATTGATAGTGTTTCTAGAGATGGAATGATGCTTGTTTTAGTTCGTTGATGTTTGAAATTGGAGGAGATTGATATGTGATAAATTGTGTTATTGAAAGTGGTTTTTGTAAAATACATGTGTTGGAGGGTGGATTGGTGTGTTTATATTGGTTGAATTGTGTGTTTGAAGTGTATTGTTTTGAATTGTCTTTTTTTAAAAATTGTGTTATATATTTGAGATGAAATCGTACTTCTGATAGTGGATTGATGTGTAGTGATTGAAGTTCTGTTGGAGGTAGATTGATAATGTTATTGGAGATGGAATGATGCTTGTTTTAGTTCATTGATGTTTGAAATTGAAATGAATTAATATGTGATAAATTGTGTTATTGGAAGTGATTATTGTAAAATACATGTGTTGGTGGGTGGATTGATGTGTTTATATTGGTTGAATTGTGTGTTTGAACTGTATTGTTGTGAGTTGTCTTTTTTTTTTTTTTTATTGTGTTATATATTGGAGATGGAATGATGCTTCTGATAGTGGATTGATGTGTGGTGATGAAGTTTTGTTAGAGGTAGATTGATAATGTTCCTAGAGATGGAATGATGCTTGTTTTAGTTTGTTGATGTTTGAAATTGGAGTGGATTGGTATGTGATAAATTGTGTTATTGGAAGTGATTATTGTAAGTACATGTGTTTCAAGGTGAATTTGTGTGTTTATATTGGTTAAATTTTGTGTTTTAAGTGTATTGTTGTGAGTTGTCTACTTTTTTGTAATTGTGTTATTGGAGATGGAATGATGCTTCTAATAGTTGATTGATGTTTGGAGTGGATGAGTGTGTGATAAATTATGTTATTGGAGGCGATTGTTGTAAAATACATGTGTTGGAGGGTGGATTGGTGTGTTTGAAGTATATTGTTGTGAGTAGTTTTTCTTTTAAAGTCTCAATTATTGAAGATGAATATGCTTGTGATAGTTAATTGATATTTGCGAGTGAATTAGTGTGTTGTCAAAGATGATTGTTGCTGTAAAATACATGAGTTGGAGGTAGAATTGGTAGTGTGCGTGACTATGATCGTTGAATTTAGAGGTTTAATTGTAGTTTAATTTGGATTGTACAAGTAATATTAACAAATGATAATTTTTATTTTATTTGACAAATGGTAACAGCTAAAAACTGTCATTGTAGCCAACTATCATCACAACTAATTCAAGCGTCAATGATAGTTCTTAACTGTCATTATAGCTAGCCATCATCATATCACCTACAACGATAACAGATAACCGTCATTGTTCATAACAGTTATTGTATGGTACAATGTTAGTTGTGTATGATGATAGTTTACAATTATCATCAATCCTTAACCGTCATCATAGGGTACAATGACACCTAAAAAGATGATTGCTATGGAACTGGCATCATACAAGTATGATGACAGGTAATAACTAACATTGAAGGGCAAATTTGTTGTAGTGCTCCTCTAGCTATAATTAAAATAGCATGTCTGCAGCCAAGTTCAAGGGGATCTGCACAATTGGAAACGTATGACCAATTGCTTTACGAAATTGAGAAACTTGAAACATAGGATGCAGAGTAACACCATCTAGTAACAGCAGGTGATAAGCCACGACTCCAATCCTTTCATGAATCTGAAATGGACCCACAAAGCGAGGGGCTAATTTCGCATTGACCCGTTTGAGCAAGGTCCCTTGGCGGTATGGCTTGAGCCTCAAATAAACACAATCACCCACAATCAATTCCACAGCTCTTCGTCTTCCATTGGCGACTTCTGCCATATGCTGCTGGGCAGTCACCAAATGATCTTTAATAAGTTTGAGCATTGCATCGCGATCGCATAGTTGCATATCCACTTCCGACACTAACGAGCCATCTACCTAATAAGGAAGTAAGGGGGGGGGGGCACGACCATAGACCACCTCAAATGACGAAGTTTTCAAGGATGAGTGAAACGACGTATTATAGCAGTATTCAACCCAAGGCAACCATTTGACCCACTTAGTTGGGCAACGCATTACATAACATCGAAGGTAATTTTCCATACCTCGGTTCACAACCTCAGTTTGCCCGTCGGTTTGGGGGTCGTAGGCGGTGGTGCGCTTGAGTTGAGTGCCTTGGCAATGAAATAGTTCCTCCCAAAACTTGCTTGTAAAAATAGGATCGCAATCAGGCACAATGCTGGGTGGAATACCGTGGAGTCTGACGATTTCCTTAATAAAAACTTGAGCAATCGACATCGCTGTAAAGGGATGTCAGATTGGAATAAAATGACATATTTTGGAAGGCGATCCACAATAACAAACACTGAATCATACAAATCAGTTATGAGAAACCCGATCACGAAGTACATAGATATATCTTCCCAAATACGGTTCGGAATCGGAAGAGGTTGGAGTAACCCTGTCGGTGCCAATGCCAAATACTTAACTTGTTGGCAAACCGAGCATTTGCTGACAAACAACTTCACTCGAGGTTTCATCCCTTTCCAATAAACCTCCCTGGCAATCTGCTGAAAAGTTTTTAAGACACCCCCATGACCCCTTACCGGTGATGTATGAAATTCCTCTAACAAGAGTGCAATCGTTGGAGACTTACTTGGTAGAACAATTTTGCCTCGATAATAGAGTAATTCTTGTTGTAGCAAATAGCCCAGAGGACGGTCTGCCCCTGTTTCAATCTTACGACGTAGTATATGCAATTCATCATCCTCCTTCTGTTGTTCTAATATTAGCACGATTGATGGACAACACCCCAAACTCCACTGCCTTTGAAATGCGTGACAATGCATCAACAACGCTATTTTCACGACCAAACTTATAAAATTTCTCAAAATCATAGCCAATTAATTTCACAATCCACTTCTGATAGTCCCCTACAATCACACGCTGATCTAATATGAACTTTAGACTTTTCTGATCTGTCTGCACCAAAAAACACTGACCTAGTAGGTAAAGATGCTACTTATGCACATGAGCTCCCGCTCATAAACTGCCTTATTCTGATGTAAAAGTGGCAAAGCATGGCTGAAATAAGTGATAGGCTTCGAATTTTGCATTAACACTGCCCCCATGCCCAGACTAGAGGCATCGACTTCGATAACGAATTGTTGAGAGAAATTTAGAAGATGAAAAATTGGGGCGGAAGACATGGCAGCCTTGAACCTATTAAAAGGTTGAGTAGTCTCCGGAGTTCATACAAACACATCTTTTTTTAGCAATTGAGTTAATGGGTGAGCAATGGTGTCGTACCCTTCCACAAACTTTCTGTAGTAACTTGTCAAGTAGAGGAAACCACGTAGTTCTTTCAAATTTAAGGGAATGGGCCATTGTTCCATTGCCACGATCTTTGAAGGATCAGCCGCCATCCCTTGGCTGGACACAATGTGTCCCAGATACTCAATTTGTTTGAGCGCAAATTGAGATTTCTTAGGATTGATGACCAATTGTTGTTCTTTGAGGACGTTTAGGACAAGCCTCAAATCCTGTACATGATCACTCAAGGACGAACTATACACCAGAATATCGTTAAAAAAAAAAACTAATACAAATTTTCGAAGATAGAGTCATAGTACCTCATTCATAAGGGATTGAAATGTGGATGACGCGTTGTGTAGCCCAAACAACATTACTAAGAATTCAGAATGGCCTTCATGTGTGCGGAATGCTGATTTGTGAATGTTTTCTGGTTTAAGACGAATCTGATGATATCCGAATTTTAGGTCAATTTTTGAGAAGATGACCGCCCATGGAGTTCATCTGGCAGCTCTTCTACCATAAGGATGGGAAATTTGTTTGGTACTGTAACTTTGTTCACAGCTTGATAATCAACACAAAATCTCTAGCTGCCGTCCTTCTTTTTTACCAATAGTACCAGACTGGAATAAGCGCTGGTACTCGAGCGAATGGTGCCCGAAATCAACATATCACAAACCAAGCGTTCGATCTTATCTTTTTGAAATTGTGGGTAGCGATACGACTGTACATTCATGGCGGAGGTGCCAGAAGCAATCTCTATGCCATGGTCTTGTACCTAAGATGGCAGTAACCCCAAAATGGGAGAAAAAACCAATGAATACTACTTCAAAAGTGATCGAATTTCCCCTGACATTTCATAGCGGGAAGAATACGTCGTATTTCATTTAGTTCAACCAAATACCCATGTTTTACCAATTTTAAGGATTTAATAAGCGATTTAAGAGATACCTTCGATTTCACCAATGTTGAATCACTTTTTAGCACCATGGTAGATTTTCCCATGGCGAACTACATTTCCAAGTTCGAATGATTTGTCACTACCTCTCTGAGCATTGATAACCATCGCATGCCCAAGATGATGTCATCACACCCCAGAAATAGGGGAAGAAAATCCTCTATGATCGTGATTTCTCTTAAGGTTAACACACCTTCCGACATATGGCCGTTCCCCGTACCGAGTCGCCCGTGCCTAACATTACACCATAACTCTTTGTATATTTCACTAAAATTTTTAGCCCCTCCACTAATGCCTTTGATATAAAATTATGCGTAGCTCTACTATCGATTAATACCACCACTTTTTGTTGCCAAACCCGACCAAAAATCTTCAATGTTCTAGGCGTGCCTACCTTAGTCAACAAAGTCAAGGCCAACTCCGTCGCCTTGTTTGGTTTGTTGACTGTAACTTAGTTTTCTTCCATTCTTAGTGCTTGCATGGCGACCTTCTCCACGTCACCTTCCTTGTCCATTTCGGAATCATGAATCAACATGACCTGAAGCTCTTTTGTCTTGCAGCGATGGTCCGGTGAAAACTTCTCCTCGCACCGGAAGCACAACCCCTTCTCACGGTGGGCTTGAAGTTCACTCTCTGACAGTCATTTAAACAAACTAATCTCTCCTTTTTGTTTTGGCTATCGCGTTTAAGCCCCACACCTAATCGGGCAGGGTTGATATTAATGACCCAGGCAGTCGACCTGATTCTATAATTTTCTGGGCCCAAATACGCTAAATTTATCCTTAATCTTCTGGGCCACCTCCATTTGTTGGGTCAGCCCATTTGGCATAATGACCCGCAACTCAGCCTTAATATCCTCTTTTAATCCCTCCACAAATTTACCCTCAAAGGAATCATTGTCCAAATTGGTCAACGAAGCTCTCAAATTGTCGACGATAATCCTTCACCGATGAGTCTTGTCGTAAAGCAAAAAAATGTTCATGAGGTATCCCCTCCTTTGTCGGTCGAAATTGCCTCAAAATCATCCTATGAAACTCCTCCCAACTTTCAATTGGTCTCCGACGTTCTGTCCACTGATGTCAGGACAACGCTTCACCATCCAAGTACAACACCGCTGCTTCCATCTTTTCCGGTTCAGGCAATTGGTTCACCACACAGTATCTTTCTACCTGGTGAAGCCAATCATACAGATTCTCACCTTCAAACACTGAAATCTCAAGCTTCCTAACGCGGAGATCAAACATTGATGTTAGAGCCTTGCTCAGATTTGAAAACTCTTGATTACGCCCACCTACTTCAATCGTGGGTCCTTCATTTTGAGGTTCGACAACTCCTTTCCCTTTTTCCTTTCTTCTATTTTCATTATTTGGATCTGCCTCTTCCCCCGCTCTCATACTCTCAATTCAATGAAACATGTCCTCCATTCCTTTCTTCAGTGCCTTGGTTAACGAATTCTCGATCGATTGTTATAGCTGGATGAAATTTGCTGCCTTACTTGTTCTATTTAAGATATGGGGAGACGATGATGAAGCTGCCCCTTGAGGGAAAACTCGAATGGAGTAGGGGAAGTAGGAAAAATTTGAGGAAAAGAAATAAAGTACATCACCAGCCACCTTGCCGGTCATCCTTTTCTGCCGCCCATTACTGCCATTGGGGTGAGAGGTAAGCATGATAGTGGAGAAAATTTTGGGAGAAAGGGAAGACCCTTTTTGCATGAAAAGGAAAGAGAAAAAGAGAGGAAAGAATTTTCTTTGGGAAAACTAAAGAGGCATGGTGGCTAGGTCTCTAATAACATATTTATATGGTGCACCTCAACCCCCAACCCTAACCCTAATTCTCCTATTTACGAGATTGCCATTAGTTTTAATTTTCCCCCTTTTTCCTAAAATAAAATCCCCCATCAATTTAATAAAACAAAACTTATTATTTTTCTCCAAATTAATACTCATAAAAAATTTAGACCCTAATTAATTTCACAATATTACACTAAAATAGAATTAATTAACGGACGTTACAGCTTACCACCTGAAGAACTTTCGTCACATGGTTGAGAATGCATTCTTTGCTGTGTGCTTAATTTGAGGTTCCTCCATGAGATAATATAATTTTTGCGTAAGATAAGAAATAGGTCCCACATGAGAAGTATCATTGTTTGTATTTGCATGTTCGACCCCAGAGGTCGGGGTTGCTTACGAAGCATTTTTATACTCAACATTTTCTTCTTCTTCTTTTTTTTTTAATGTAAGAATAAGGGATACTAGGGTGGCTGAAGAGAAGTAGATTGCAAAAGGGCCATGGTCACGAGTTCAATCTTCTGCACACCGTCGATCATTCGTCATTTTACTGAGTAGTTTTCAAACTAGTCATTTAGTATTTGAACAATCATCTACTTGTGCTTAGTTGAACGTTTGTTTTACTTAAAATCGGGATACCAATATAATTTAATTAAGTTTGAACTCTCTTTGTTATCTATATCTTTATTAATGGTCATTTTCAGTATTTGAATATTTTGTAAATCTCTTAATTCAAGCATGCATACTAATAGCGGCCCTAGGTAGTCTATGTCTAGAAGTTGGGTCATTACAATACTATTCAACATCACAACAATTCTTAGCAGAGCAGCTCAAGCATGCCACATATACATAATAGAATATCACCACAAAAAATTAAGATCATACATGCTAATATGCCATAACACTTCCATGGTAAACTAAACATACATGACATATTTAACTAAACATCGAGATATTTTACACATACATGTATTAACCTTATACACATCATCTGACTTAAGCCCTTAACAGGTTCGTAAGTGAAGTCACTTACCTCAAGCAAGTCCTGCACTTCCCCTAACGAACCAGTCAAAGTAAGCTAAGTCAACCTAAAGTCAAACATGAAATTCATTTTAGAAAATTATCTTAAACCTAGGTTTTAACGAATTGAAGGTTAGATCTAAGGGTATAACATCATTGGAATCCAAGACCGACTCCATGCGCCACCACACATGCCGTCTGTCATTGATCACGCGTCGTCAATTTTTTTGTCACGCACCCTCAAATTTGAAACTATAGGTGACCACGAGTCCAACGCTGCCAACCGTTTGTCGATCCGAGTCTTCACGCACCGCCACATGTTTGGGCGTGTAGCCCACTTGCAGCCACAGGCAGTGGCTTTCCAGCACACGTATGGCCTCACCACCGCTCCACTTTGTGTTCTGCTTTTGCCAACGTGTAGATCTGGTTCTCATGGTCCTTTTCCACCCTCTGCCGCACTAAAAAACCCTCTTTTTAGCAAGAAAAAAAGTGAAAAAACGTGAATTAAGAGAAACAACACGAGAGAGAGTGTGTGTGGCCACTGTAGGTACTGTTCATATTGTCAACACCCCCCAATAACCACACAGAATGCATGTAAGGAAATCCTAAGATAAAAATCGAGAGGGAGAAAGCAAAAGAATAAAAACAAAGTACGTACAACGTGAAGAGAACAACGTCAAACTGCCACCACCACGAGCATCAACGTCGGTGAACTGAAAGAGGAGAGGTTTGAGAAAATTTTCTTTTTGGCAAAAGGAATGGGTTTGGTGGCTAGGTTTAAACATTATGCTTAAATATGATACACCTAACCCTAACTCTAATCCAACATCCATCTATTTACAGCTTTGCAATTATTCTAATTTTATTTCCTTTTTCTACAAATAACTCATAAATAAATTACTTATCTCCTTGTACAAATTATCCCAAATAATTTTTCAATTCCACCACTTTTATTTTCCACCAATTACTAACTTCAAAAATTAACAAAAGAAAATAACTCATTCATCAAACTTTAATTCTCCAGCAAGTAAAAATTTCAAAATCCATAATTTTAACAAACATCTTCACCACAAAATAACAAATAAAATAAACAGGGCGTTACAAGTAAATATGGGGTATATATGATTCACTATATGTGGTGCGATATTTATGATTCACTTACTAGTAAATATGGGGTATATATGATTCACTTATTAGTATATACGAAGTATATATGATTCACTAACTAATAAATATGAGGTATATATGATTCACTTATTAGTATATACAAAGTATATATGATTCACGTACTAGTAAATATGAGTTACGATTCACTATACGAGGTGTATATGAGTCAATTACTAGTAAATACATGGTATATATAATAAACTTTTTGTTTTTTGTGGGAAGATAAATTGTCAATTCGTGAATAATTTGTAAAATAGGGAGAGAAAGTCGTGGATGGTTTGCATATGAAGTAAGAAGGAAGGGAGATGTAATTAAAAAAAATCTAATTATTTAGAAAATAATGAAGAATTAATTGAGAAAATAATTGAGAAATCTAATCATTAAATATAAAATATTAAATGTTACTAAAGATTCAAAAACTCGAAATTCAAATACCTTATAAATGACTAAAAAATTGCCTTAAATGTAGGATTTCAAATTGAATATATTTAGATAAATGCTTGTAAATGTAGGAATGTAAATTGAATATAAAATAATATATTCAAATAGATATTATTATTAAATAAGGATATTTTAGTAACAAAAAATCTTCCTAAGAATCTGGACAACTATAGATGTAAATATTATTGATAATAGACGTTTGTGAAAATAACTTTTAAAAAAACCCTCCAAACCTAATATCTATTATCAATTAGATTCATGAACTATTTTCTAATTTAATTGAGAATTTAACTTTCTAAATAATTAGGTTTAGGTTTTCTTTTCTTGCAAATACATCGTCGACGATTTTCTAGTTTTCTGCAACTACATTGCTGACGATTTTTCCTCTGTTATTGTTGCCGATTTTTTAGCCTTTTTGTAAATATGTTGCCAGAAATCATCTCTCCACGTTTGAATTTTTTCTCACGTTCCAAGATTTTGGTTGTAATTTTCATTCCAAGAAATTATCTCCCCTCTTAATTTACTTTTCAGTATTTCCTTTCCATAAAAAACCTTAACCTCCCATTATTGCCTTCATGTTGTAATTTACATCTCATTATTTAATTCTGGTTGTAATTTAGACCCATAAAAAAACCTCAATGCCCCATTATTAATTTCCACTATCCACGATTCATTTAGGGACGATTATTATCCATTTTTAACCTTATTATCGCTATTGCATTCTGATGTAATTTTCTTCCATTCTTTTTCATCTTCTGGTTCCAATTATTGCCATTTTTTTATTTTATCTTCTGTGCATGTTTGCCTTTTGTTGATTCCAAAATCTGGCTCAATAGTAAATTTGTTTAGTGGGACGAATGAGTGAGCAGTGAGCCAAGCAGATGAGTAATGAGCAGTGAGCCCAGTAGATGAGTAGTGAGTAGTGAGCAGTGGACAATCAACACCTGCAAAACAAGAACACTGTGCACTGGTGTGGTGCTAAGCTACCGACACTTCGACGCTCAAGTCAGCTCGGGTTTTAGAAATAACTTAGCACAAGTAAGTTTGGTTGGAATTGCTTACGTCCAGCATGCCTTTTGTCTCTCATATATAGGGATGTTGATTGGCTATGGACATTGTAACTGTTATCTCATCTGGTAACCGTTTGATTTGATTGTAGATCGTGCAATAACACGCTGGCGTTACGTGCGTTGCATAATCTTTATTGGTCATTACTATGATAATGCAGGTAACAGATAGGTCGGTTTGACTGACCCAAGTCAATTCCCGCCTACTACGTGGTCGACCGAGTCGACCACACCATTTGGACTATGGTTGGCCGAGCCTAGCACTCCATTTAGACTATGGTCGGTCGAGCCGAGCAGTCCATTTGGACTGTGGTCGACGAGCCGAGCACTCCATTTGGGGTGAGGTTGGTCGAGCCGACCACTCCATTTTGGAGTGACTCCAAATTGGAGCAACTTCCATGGAAGTCACTCCAATTGGAGTGAGGTCGGCCTTGGCAAGTGCATTAGTAAGCAAGTGCGTTAGTGGTTTCTTCTGATCACGTCCGCCTAAGAACTAGGTGATGAAAGTTCACGCTAGCTCTCGAAAGGACGAGATTGATCTTCGTTTTAACTTACAAAACCATTTTCAAGCTTGTCTCGTCAAAGTAAAAGAAAACGATCGACACTTGATTGCATCTCGGACTTCGTAGAGCTCCATCCACGACCGAAATGTATCGAGATGTTCTATTGGGTCCTTCGATCTGTCATATGGCTTCATTGTTGGTAGTTTGAATTTACGAGGAACTGCTTCCTTCATAATCTCGTCAGTAAAAGGAGGGTCTACCTAGTCTAGAAGCAACTTCAGGTCCAGCCCGGTCGTGTCATGCGCCTTCTTCATGTCGCCGAGCTGATTTTGGATCTGTTGCAGATCCTGCGCCCACGGTTTGCTCTCCATTTCAGGCTCTTCAAACTTGCGATCCTTTTTCTTCTTATTCAGTAGTTCACAAAGGTCTATGTCGAGGTCCCTTTTGTCGGTACGATCTTTTTCTCGCACAATCGGACGCGCTCGGTGGGAGTAACTTCCACTGTGTTGACTATGGATCTCACTATTCCTAGCAGTTCGCAACTGCGATTGATGGTTATCTGAGCATGAAAGCCGATCTCTCTGATTTGAACAGGTCGGTCGCTTGTCATTTCCTCCGAGACACAATTTTTTCACTGGTTCAAGATTTATACTCCTCAATTCTCTCTCATCACCGTCTGTTGGCCCTTTCCTCTTGGTCTTGTCTCGAATAAGTGAGGGGTGAGGATCTTGAACCTCTGGTGAGTTTTTCTCCTGCTCTACGC
>JAOANK020483605.1:0-12895 GCA_026257165.2 Telfairia occidentalis | reverse complement strand
AAAAACTTAAATGATCCTTAGAACTTGAAATTGAGGAAATATTTATTAAACGGAACAAAAATCACCTTATATTAAATCTTTTTTAATAAAATTCAGCTACTTAAAACTTCTGAAAATTCAGCTGCTTGAATTGACGTGCTTGCTTGACCTGCTTGCTTACGTTCACACTCAAAAATAATTTCTAAATTTTTTTTTCTCCTTCCTTACTTCACACGCTAACCTCGTTTTTTTTTTTTTGGTTTCCTTGTGTCACTAAATCGACGCCAACATTTGTTTTTTTTTCTTTTTTTTCTTCCTTCTTCACAGTCAACCGCTGCTTCTTTTTTTTTTCTTTTTTTTTTCTCTTGCTTCAACTGTCACGAAATTGTAAAAAAAAATTTTTTTTAACCAAACGGCAACATAAAGTAGTGCAGTTTTGTTTTTTTTTTGTTTTTTTTTTTTAAGAAACAAGATCAAGCAAAAGAATTAAGTCAAGAATTTAACAACGAAAGATCTAAAAGAAAAGTGATATATCCAATCTAGAGCCTAAGCTCTGATACGAAATGATAAGAAACCCTTAGGGTCTATAATTAAAAACTCTTCCACTTAAGGAGAACCCTAATTATCAAGCTCTAAAAACCGCAAAAATCTATTAGAACCAAACCCAAGGATAGGATTAGATAAGGCTTGATAATAAAAGACCAAGAGGTAAAGAGAACTTCTCCTTACTCAAGGTTGAACACTCCATAAGAAAGTTGATCAAACCCACTTGAATGTTCAAGCTTGCAACTCTAGATCAAGAATTGACAAGAGATAGATGAACTCTCAGTCATCAAGCAATATTGCAGAAAAATTCATTTCTCAAATATGGGTCCTTCTATTACATAAATATTAAACCCTAGGTCATTAGCTGATAAGCTAAAAGACTATTCTACCCTTATAATGTCAAAATACTTTAAAATGAAATAAGCCCTAGAAAATTTAAAATTAAAAGAAAAGAAAAAAATTAAATAATTTAAATATCTTCTTGTAACTTCATCTTCCACCATGTATAGAGTTTTTGGCTATTTTGCCCTTCTTGATCTTCCTTAGTAAAGCTCACATTTGTTTGTATATGAGAATCGAATTCTAGTTGAAGTTGCTTAGCCCTTGATCGAGAAATTGGTCCTATAGGCAGGGTGAGAACTTCTTGATTCATATCAGAACGAGTTGGAGAGAATGGTGTGGAAGAAGAGGAAAAATGAATTAAAATAAATAAATAAATTGAAAAATAAAATTTTCTAAATCTTTCACTTATTTCTTTCCATCTCCTAAGACAATAAATAAATAAAATAAAACAATTTACAGACTTAAAATAATAACAAATAGGGGCAGTTGCATAGATGGCAATGTAGGAAAAAAAAATTAGCAAAAATAGTAGCCCATTATCACTTTTACAGATATAGCAAAATCCAATGTACTGGTCAAAAATAAGAATTTGAAAAGACGCATATGCCCTACGATTGATTTACACATCTAATATACTAAATTTATAGTAGGTCAGTATCGTATTTACCGGTTGTTGGTTGCTTGTAATTGTTTTTATAATATTAGATATTAGATAATTTAAATATATAATATATTTTAAAAAAGTAATATTATTGATATATCTTATAAGAAATATATTACTTATATATTTTGTATAAAGTATGTCACTGATGTACCTAATATGACGAAGTATATCATTGGTATATCTATAGGTATAGTATTCAGTGATATATTTTGTATTGGATATATCAATGATATACCTTATATTAAGTAGATCAATGATATATTTTAAAAAAGTGTCAAATTGGAATATTAAAAATTTTGAAAATATGACTTTAAAAATTTACTATATTTGCAAAACCAAAAAGTTGACGCTATATTTGCAAATATACTAAAATATTTTGCTACCCATTACAATTACCATAATAGATAAGCAAAAATGAATCGGTCCAA
This sequence comes from Telfairia occidentalis, assembly GCA_026257165.2. Classification (NCBI taxonomy): domain Eukaryota; kingdom Viridiplantae; phylum Streptophyta; class Magnoliopsida; order Cucurbitales; family Cucurbitaceae; genus Telfairia; species Telfairia occidentalis. Next base: position 10,936 of record JAOANK020483605.1, on the reverse strand, counting down.
ATACAATATCTACTCATAACGCATATTATCATATTGCATGTCAAAGGTGTGATCATTCTCAAATCCCTATTAGTTTGTGGATTTCCTTTTTGGTTCAAAGGTCATTTGATGTATGTGCAGCCTCTTGCTCGAAATCTAAAGAATGCTTCTCGTCTTCATTCAACCCATAATCCAAATGAGACTTCTGACAACTGTTCTAAAAAGAAATAGATCTATTATTTTATGAATTCGATTTAGAATATGAATGTGTTGGGAAATAAAGACCAATAAATAGGCAAATATTTGGCTAACAACAATAATGCAGTAATAATGCCATAACACAGCAGGAGAGAAAATATCAATATAAACTAACCAATTCACAGAAGCAAATAACTCGGCCCAAACTTAGTAGCCTAAAGGTTTATTTTGATTTCTCTAGCAGATAACCCACAAGTTAGATATCACAAGAATAATAATACTGGAAATAAAGAGATTTAAGGAAAGAGAAACTTGACACCGAGATTTATATTGGTTCACCCCAACAATGAATGGGGTTACGTCCAATTTCTGCACCAATACGTTCCACTAAATCAGTTGAAAAATACAATGAGAAATACACAAGAAAGCACCTTGTCGAACAAACACACAGAGAGAGGTCTATCTCTCACTATCTCTCTCTCTTGCTCTGGTTCACGCACAAGAAGAAAGAAGAAATTTTCTTCTTTTTTTTTTGAAGTCATTCACTCTCTTTGTAAACACATATGTTTATAATGAAAAAAGAAACGAGGCGAAACGGCTAAGGCGAAATCCAACTTATCACTACAGCGTTGAGAAGCTACGAATTCATTAGCGTCAGCGTAGAGCTTGCAGCAGAAAAGATGACGAGCATGGCCCGTCATTAAAATGTTGATGAAGATGCTTCATACCCAACAATCTCCCACTTGGAGACTAATCATCAAAGAACTTCCACTCTAATTTATCTTAAGAAAAATAACTGGTTCTGACTCCCCTGCAAGAACATATCAATAAACTTGCAACAAAAAGACAATGTCAGAAAAAGAAATTCAGTATAAATCCGTGATTGACCCCAAGGCATAAGACATCTCTGTGAGCTTGTCTCTCAAATGTAAAGAGACATAGCCATGTACTCCCACTCTACCAAAGTGGTACTAGGCAACATCTTCCTCTTCAACCACATGTTAGAGAAGATGTCTTTCACAAATTGCTTCACTCTATCACTGAAGCCAGTTGCCAGAATTGAGAAACTTCCACTCACTCCAAAATTCCTCGTAGTCCCAATTGATGCAACAATTTGCCTTGAAGGCTTTATCGAACCATATCGTCTGCCATTTAAGTTATTCTGACAATCCTCCAAACTGAATTCCTCATTTTGTTTGCTCAATTGTTCTGTCGCTGAATATTGAACTCCTCGATCAATCTTGGTTGTCATTTCTGCTGGTGCAATTTTGCCTCTTTGTAAACCATCTGCAGCTATAACTTGCATCCATCTTTTCTCTGATCTTATGGCAACTCTCAAATCAACCATGTACAGAGCAAACCTTCTGTGGCCAACTGCCACCAAATCTGGCCCTCTAGTAAGTCTCCACAAGCCATCGCTATACTCACTCTTACAATCTTCATCATCCAGCTTACCAACACAGATAAGATTTAATTGGATGCTAGAAACATACCTAACACCTCGTAGCACTAGTGACCTCCCACTCTTTGTCTTGAGCCTCACATCTCTGATCCCTCTTGATAGAAATCTTACCATTTCCCATCCATACTGGGCCATGATCGCCTGGAGTAAAGGAAGAGAACAACCTTCTATCTGAAGCAACATGTATTGAAGCTGCACATTCTACGACTCAGCTTGACGAAAGGTTTTCAAAATTTGTGTTACTCTCAACACAAACCAAAACATCATTTTCAGCCACATTTGCCTATAATTTGAGCAGGTCCTCATTCATTCATTTGTACTTGGACTACACATGACCCTTCTTATGGCAATAATGACACCCTACATTTTTCAGCCAATCTATTCAACTATTATTACTTCTATTATTGCTACGCTGCGCCTCCACAACTTTTTCCTTATCCTTACAAACATCCAGAGCTACCCCAAAAGTAGACTCTGTACTTGAACTATTACCCTTTCTACGAAGTTCTTTAGCAATTGCTGCATCACAAATCTCAGAAAACTTAAGACTACCACTTCCTAAAGAATTAGACACTGCAGTCTTCATAGTTTTCCAACTATGAGGCAAAGATGTTTATAGCGTAATAGCATTAACCTCATCAAAAAATGTAATATTAGCATACTTTAACTGATTCCTCAAATTTGTCATTTCAGAGATATGTACATTGACTGAACTATCCCCATCCATTCTATCCGTGCAATATCGCCTAACGAGATAACATTTATTGTTGGCAGAGGGTTTTTCATACCTGTTTGTCAAAGCCTCCATTAAGTCTTTTGCAACCGTTTCATTTGCCAGCAAACTTTCTACATCCTTTGAAAAAGCCAATTTAATAACTGCCACCGCTTGCTCATTCAGAGTTTCCAATTCTTCATCTCTCATTCTTTTAGGTCTCTTCTTCAAAGCTTTATGAACTTTGTTATAAGTCAAAAAAAGCCTGAATCTGCATTTTCCAATAACCAAAATCTTGTCCATCAAATTTGTGAACTGATCCAAATCTATCTCCCATCGTTCCTGAACTTGGAAACGCTCTGATACCACTTGTTGGGAAATAAAGACCAATAAATAGGCAAATATTTGGCTAACCACAACAATCCTGTAATAATGACACAACACATTAGGAGAGAAAATATCAAAATAAACTAACCAATTTGCAGAAGCAAATAACACGGCCCAAACATAATAGCCTAAAGGTTTATTCCGATCTCTCTAGCAGATAACCCACAAATAAGATATCACAAGAATAATAATACTGGAAATAAAGAGATTTAGGGATACACAAACTTTACATCGAGATTTATATTGGTTCACCCCAACAACGAACGGGGCTACGTCTAGTTTCTGCACCAGTAGGTTCAACTAAATCAATAGAAGAATACAATGGGAAATACACAAGAAAACACCTTGCCGAACAAACACACAAAGAGAGATCTCTCTCTCACTATCTCTCTCTCTTGCTATGGTTCAGGCACATGAAGGAAGAAGAAATTTTCTTCTTTTTTTTTAAGTCATTCACTCTCTCTGTAAACACATTTATAACGAAAAGAAAAAATAGGAGAAGCGACTAGGGCGAAATCCAACTTATCGCTACAGCGTCGAGACGCTACAAATTCATTAGCATCAGAGCCGAGACACTGTCATCTAGGAAAAATGGCTGTACAATAGAAAAAGATGACGAGCATGGCCCGTCATTAAAAGTGTTGATGAAGAGGCTCCACACCCAATACTATTTTCATCGTTTAACAACTGCATAATAAGGTTGTATAAATACATTTGATGAAATTAATAAATCATTAATTCTGGTTTTATCCTAATTTTATTATGGTATCATAGCTCTTTGCAAAGGCTTAAAATTTCTCAACAATGACTATGGAAGAAATAGTGAATTCTTCTTTCTTATCGCCACTTTTGAACAAAATATTACTCCAACAGACAATGTAGCACTTGCTACAAATCAACTTAATATGTCTTTTGGTCGTCCCCTTGGAATTGTTCTAATAGTGAAACTTGATGAGAAAAATTATTCTCTATGGAAGGGAATGGTCCTTGGTGTTTTGAGGGGACAAAAAGTTGAAGGTTATGTCCTTGGAACTACTTCACAACCTCCACAATTCAAAGATACAAGAGGTGATGAAGGCATTTTAGAACGGGTTGAAAATGTAGCAGATAGAGAGTAGCACGCAGTGGATCAAGCATTACTTTGATGGCTTTTTAGATCACTGACTCCTTCAATAGCTGTTGATGTTGTTGATCATAAATTGTAGGAAATTACTCGGATTCGATCCATAACCCGATGCAGCGAAAACAAGCGCATTGATTATAGAACATAGATCGCAATGATGAATTTTGATTAAAAGTATTTTTTATAAAAAAAAAATGGTTTTTGAAAAAACTTACCTTCGCGATGGATTGTTGTGGGACTCCACATGATCTTCCAAGCTATCCTCGATTTGCTATGAACTAGTGTGTGGGCACTTTTTGGGAGAACTTAGAAGAAAACAAATTTTCTTCATGCTCTTGGGAGAAGAAGGAGGCCATGACATACATCCTTAGGTTTTGACTGTAAGTTCCCTTATATAGGCCAAAACCCTAAGGGCTTTTAAATTCTTTAATTTAATTATGAAAATTAAAAACTCTATTTAATTTTCATAATTAGCTATTTAGATCTAATCTCATGGGTTTGGGTTCATGGACTCTTCCATAACCCTAACACTTCGTCATGCCCCATTGGACTTCCAAAACCTAATGGGCTCCTTTCCTATGTAATTGGGCATAAAGTTGGTCCAAATATACAATTTAACTTCCAAAGTCCAATTATCCCAATTTTTAATTAATTAATAACAAATCTAATTTATTATTAATAGCCAAATTAATTAATCTCAATTTGTAATTAATAATAAATATGATTTATTATTAATATTTAAATTAAATTATTCAATTTATAATTAATGAATAATAAATCTAATTTATTATTAATATCCAAATTAAATAATTTGATTAAAAATCAAATAATATTTATTATTTAATTTTCTCTCAATCGATTGTTCTTTGCAAAGGTAATGAGCTAGCAAGAGGACCTTATGAACCTACAACTTTGAGCTCAAATGGTTAAGATCAGTTAGTCAGACTCTTCAATTAACCAATCTCACCATTAACCCAAGGTAACTCCACTATAAACTTGAAGTTGCACTCTCACACTGTAGATGAGTTATGTCCATGAATATAATCATAACAGTTCATTTGATCCTTCACAAAATGACTCATAGCTCTAGTTAGGTGAAATAATCATTTTGTCCCTAGCCCCACCTCTTACAGCTTAAGTACCACTAGTTCTCTAACGGATAGCCTTCCATGAATCTCATCATGGAAAAATCCTTCTTGGGTTATCAAGAAGGTGGGTGGGTACCTTGTTATTCAAGTCTCGAATCAGTACATTAAGGGAATCACTTATATTCACACTCAATATGGAGAGGTGCACAATTTGCACTTTCCACTATTGAGTGAATGTGAATTCCATCTTATGTAGGAATATTCTCAGCTCCCATATTGAATGCGCTCCCAAGACACTAGGTTTATTGAGCGAATATATAAGTTACTATCACCACGCTGCTCAAAGAACACACTTGCATAGGTAGAAGTTCGTAACACACGTAGGATTTATATGAAATGACCTATAATAATTCTAGTGATTGTTGATAAAATTGCTCACCCGCAAGTGTACGGGGTCAAGATTTTAATATAGTGGAAGAGATTAAGAGTGTCATCCCCAGGATTGGGTTTCTCATTCACTTAAATACCACAAATAATAACATTCAATTTTATTTAGAGAAAATAACAAGATGAATTTATGAAAATTAAATAAGTAACGAAAAACAATAAGTTTAGAAAACTAAAGAGAAAGGGTCCTAGGGAGTTGATTTCACCTGCTGGATTCATAAGCCAATTACTTGATTTAATCAAAACTGAATCACTACACAATTCTATAAGCCTAGAATACTCATATGTAAACTGCCTCTCCCGAGTGCGATTTAATCTCCCTGCTAATTAAGAAACTAATATCTCTATTCAATTTCAATAAAAAGCAAAGGCATGAAAATCAATTCTAATAACAGCTTCTCAAGCAATTCAAAATCTCTCAATATTAGAACTACTTAAGTCATGCAATCAAATTCTAATCTAAACCCCCTCTCCCTAGTGATAGATTCATATCAATGAACAGCTAATCTGTGATCAAGAGATTAAAATCAATAAGCACATAAATGCATAAATAGAAAATATGTAAGATCAATCTCAATAAATCAACAAATAAAACTTATTAAAACTAGTGGCTACATCAATTGCTAGAACAAAGAGTTTAGCTACACAGGTTCAACATAATAATCAGAATTCTCATACTAAAACTCATGGAAAGATTACAAAAAGTCAAGGGAAAGGAGAAGAAATTAAACACGACTCTTCGATCTTTCGTCCCGTAATTGATCTCCACGTTTTGAGCCTTGAAAATTCCTTTTCTCTGCTCCGAATAGATCTTCTTGCCCTTTAATTTTGTAGAATCCCAATTCTCAATTGTATTTTCTCACCCAAATGGTCAAAAGTCTCTCACAATGTTGCAAAACGATGTATTTATGGAACTGTAGATAGTGTCCAGGCGCTATACCTTAATAAATACGGAAAACTCGTGGTAGCGTAAAGACGCTACAAAATTCCTTGTGTGCGCGCCTCCAAAATATTAGCATCGAGACGCTCTCGATAGCGTCTAAATGCTATCGACTCGGGTCGATTGGCTTGAACTTGACTGCAAGCGTCGCGACGCTGGTCTTGGCATCGCAACGCTGTCTCCATGTGAGTTGGATTTCCACTTTCATTAGTTCTTCAAGTTATAATTCAATCTTTTCCCTGGATTTGTCAATAAACTTCTTGTAAATCTTTATTTTATTCTATTTGCATGGTTCCTACAAAATAGATAGAAATATGTATGAATCTACTCAAAATAAACATCAAACTAACAATATTTAAGCCATAAAAGTAGCGCACAAAGTGTGCTATCAAATACCCCCAAACTTAAATATTTGCTAGTCCCGAGCAAAAGAAATCATGTTATATTATGCCTCTAAGTGCTGCAAATGTGATAGTAACTCAAACCTCATAAATTCTCAATAACAAAAAATTATAAACAAAATATCATGTAATATGACCACAATTTTTCATTAAGACAAGATAATTTATTATTTTTCATCCCTTACATGTGTGTGTGCTATATCGCTCCTATTCGAATTTATATCAACCTAAAGAATAATCATGAAACCTTTACTCACTCAGCCTCTAATAGCTATAAGTTCTCATCTTCAAGTCTTCTCTCACTCAAGAGAATAATAGTCCACTTGGTGATTTTATTAAGAGTTAGATTCCCCCAAACTCGAATTTTTCTTTATTTTAATTTCATTTTACTTTTTTTTTTCAATAGACATTAGCTTTCACACTTCTACTATAGGAGCCCTTACCATCTATAGGTGGCTCTAACTAATCACAGTAGAGGTAGCTCTTTTTGTCTTTTTTTTTTTTAATTTATTTTGGCAAATAAATTAATAAATAAATAACACGTGCAAGAAATTACACAAAAAAAAAAAAACAAACTAAGTGAATCATTATTAACAATCGATTAAGTTAACCATCTAATGAGTCCTCACAACCTTTCAAAACCAAAATGAGTGCCAATCTACATAATTCAACTCTAAGCCTATATATAAAAGAAATAGGTTAAATAAGGATGTGCTCTAATGGTGTGTAGGGGATGTAAAACACAAATTAACTTGCACTCAAATTAAAATGTGTTCCCAAACTTAACATTAAGAGAATGAATTTCCTACCTTAAGAATTAAATTATATCATTGGTTATTAATATTATAGCACGCAAAGCAGCACTACCAAAGCATAATTTAAAACATGAATATAATAAATCCCAAAAATAATTACATATCAGGCCAAAAATATAGAAACACTCCCAAACTTTAATATAGACATTGTCCTCAATGGAAACACAGATAAGCAATCAAAATACATCATAGAGAGGACAAATTCAAATATATAAAAACATAGGAGTAAGAAAATAAGATACAAGTACCGCCATGGAAGAGAGAGGACGTCACTATGATTCCTCATCTTCATCAACACTGCTTTCACTCCGAGTCACTGCTTTTCTTTTCTTTTTTTTTTATAAAATGAAATTGAACCTACAAAAAAATAATAAAATAAAGCATATTAGAAAGATAAAACAATATAATAGAATTAAAATAAAATAAAATAAAATAAATATTAATAAAAAAATGTGATAAATTGGGTTGCCTCCCAAAAACGCTTTATTTAATGTCTGTAGCTAGACGAGGCCGGTGTCAATTAAGGCGGTTGCAAATCATCAAATCTCCAAACATCACTCGTATGAGCATTGTTCTTGCAAATCATCATAAGTGCTTATGCTCGAGTATTGGATTCTGTTATTGCCTTAAATATTTCCTCTTCATGTTGGACTCAAATTGTTAATTCCTCCTTTTCCACATCAATTAAAACTCGCCTGTTGCCATGAAGGGCCTTCCCAAAATAATAGGCAAAGCATCATCCTCTTTGACATCCATTACATAAAATTGAACAGGGATGATAAACTTGCCTAATTTCACCCGCACATTCTCCACAATACCATAAGGGTGTGTAATCGACCTATTAGCTAATTGGAGCATAACAGTAGTAGGTCTTATTTCACCAATGTTTAACTTCTTGCATAGGGACAAGGGAAGTAAATAAATGCTAGCACTTAAATAACACAAAGCTCGAAAATAATGATTACCAAAATTGCATGGTATAGAAAAACTCCTTGGATTCGTAAGCTTTTGAGGTAACTTTCTTTGAATTCTCGCGATGCACCCCTCAGTGCGATACACTATTTCATAGTCTGCCAATTTCTTTTTCTTGGAGAGCCACTCCTTCATAAATTTGTTGTAATTTGGCATTTGCTCCAATGCATTTGTAAAAGGAAGATTTATGTTAAGTAGTTTAAAAATCTCCAAAAATTTAGAAAATTGATAATCAATCTTTTTCTTTTGAAAACGTTGAGGATAAGGTAAATTAAGAGGGTTTGTATAAGGAATAGATTGAGTGACTCGTGTTGTATCTGGTGAAGAGTCTGCTGTCTTTTCCTCCTCTTTCTTTGAAATTTTCTGTTCCTCAGTGGTAGTGGTTGATTCTTCAACTACTTGCCCTTGTGGTTCATGGAGTGTGATACTATTTTTCACTGAAACAACCTCGCAATGCTCAATTTGGATTATCTCCATATTGCTAGGAGATTTTTCTTTTTCCATGGTGTTTAGGATTGAAGCCATCTGCCCCATTTGAGTTTCTATATTCTTTATGGCAGAACCTTGGCTTTCAACTTGAGTCTCTAGCTTAATTGTTCTTGCCCTTCATTCTATGATGAATGCTCCAACGAGATCTTCCAAAGATGATTTTTGTTCTACTTGTGGAGGTATAAAGCTTGGTGGAGGTTGCAAGACATTTTGATTATTGACATATGAGAGATTCTCGTGATTCCTTAGCCTAGAATGATAGTGAGTGGGAAGTAAATTTTTTCCTAGATTTCCATGGTATCCGTAGTTCCAGTTATTAACATACTATACATGCTCCATGTAAGGTTCAGCAATATTGGGAGGTATTGGCAGCTGTAATGGGCGCAATAGATTGTGAAGTACCTAGTCCTATGAGTCTAGCCAAAGTACTGGTCAGAGCTACAATTTGAGATTTAAGAGAACATACCTCATCGACCCCATAGACTCCAGCAACCTTCATTGAACTAGATCGCTCACTAGGCCACTGATAACTATTAACTGCCATATCTTCTAATAAAATACGAGCATTTTTAGGAATTTTAGATAACAGTGTACCTCAAATTGCAACATCAAGTATGGTTCTGGTCGGTTCATTCAACCGATTATAGAAATTTTGGATCTGATGGCAATCTGCAAACCCATGTTGTGGACATTTTCTCATAAGTTCTTTGTAATGCTCCCAAGCTTCAAATAGTTCCTTGAAGTCATGTTGCCTAAATAAACTAATTTTGTTTCTGAGTTTGGCTGTCTTAGCAGGTAGGAAATTTCATAAAAAAAGGCTTGAACCATCTTCTGCAATGAAGTTATGCTCCCCGATGGTAAAGATCCTAACCAATCTCGCGCTTTATCCTATAAAGAAAAAGGAAAAGGATGTAAGTGAATTGCTTCTTCAGATACACCATTCATCTTAACAGTACCACAAACATCCAAAAAAGTAGTTAAATGTGTAGTTGGGTCATTTGTGGTATTGCCCCTAAATGTGCTATCTCGAACCATCTGAATTAGCCCTGATTTCAACTCAAAGTTATTTGCAGCAATAGGTAGACGGGTTATTCCAGAACGACAGAGAGGATATAATGGTAGAGAATAATCCCTGATGGCCATTTGAGGCTGTTGAGCAGGTGGAGCATGTTGAATTTGCAATTGAGATGCTAGTGGAACTTGTCCAACTGGTGGAGCTTGCAAATTATCCATGGCTTCAGTTCTTTCATTCTTTTCCTTTTGATTTCACTTACAAGATCTCAATATCAAGATCCAAAGGAACTAGAACTTCTTCTTTGTCCTTTTGCATGCAAAACTGATACTTGAAAATCAAACAAAATAAAAGGCAGTAAAATAAAAACAAAAACAAAACTCTAAAGTAAGACCGAATGAGTTTTCCATAATATTAAGTGAAACTAAATAATTGCCAATTTCTAGTAACGACGCCAAAAATTTGTTGCTAAAATTGCTCACCCGCAAGTGTACGGGGTCAAGTTTGTAATACAGTGTAAGAGATTAAAAGTGTCGTCCTCAGGATTCGGTTTCTAGTTCACTTAAATACTACGAATAATAACATTCAATTTTATTTAGAGAAAATAACAAGATGAATTTATGCAAATTAAATAAGTAACTAAAAACAATAAGTTTAGAAAATCAAAGAGAAAGGGACTTAGGGAGTGGATTTCACCCGCTGGATTAATAAGCCAATTAATTGATTTAATCAAGACTGAATCACTACACACATGCTATAAGCCTAGAATACTCATATATAAATTGTCTCTCTCGAGTGCAATTTAATCTTCTTGCTAATTAAGAAACTAATATACCTATTCAATTTCAATAAAAAGCAAAGGCATGAAAATCAATTCTAATAACAGCTTCTCAAGCAATTCTAAATCTCTC
>JAOANK020483386.1:0-12895 GCA_026257165.2 Telfairia occidentalis | reverse complement strand
ATACTACGAACTGTTTTGGCTATTTACTTAAACTTGATCCACTTTTATGTCTCCACATAAAGTCTAAGTATTCATGTGATACCCATGAGTTCTTAGTTTATTGGATTTAAAGAGTTATAATAGATTAAATAACAACTTTACTGAATAGCTTCAATAACAACTTTATTGAAAATAGAATATGTTTACAAGTCATTCGAGTTTTAGGACATGCACACCTCACAAATGGGATATTGATGTGCAACTGCTTTAGCACATCTAAGAACTTTCTGAATTGATGTTCTTGCTTTTGTTTCTTCAGCCTTTGAGGAAAGGTAGGAGGTGGTGGTTTAAAGATAAGGGTGTCCCTAACTCTTTTGCTAACCACTTCTTCATCCCTTCCTATTGTGAGATCTTCCACAACTACTTCCTTAGGCTTTTCTTTTTCTTTGTTTACTAGAGAAACTGAATTTTCACTATCAGTTCTTACTGGTTGTTCACTCTTTTTCTCAGAGTCAATAGTTTTCTGTACACTGCTTTCCTCTCGTTCTTTCTGTACTTCAACTTACTGCTCAATTAGCCTCTTGCCACTTCTTAGCTCTATGGCTTGTACTTGCTCTTTTCCTTCCATCTTTGAGTTTTTTGTATCAGAGGGTAACTTGCCAAATGGTCTATTCTTCAACTTAGTGGCTAACTGCTCCATTTGCATTTCTAGGTTCTTAATGGAAGCCTGCTAACTTTGCATGACAACATCATTCCTTGCCATGTATTCTTTTATTAAACTCTCTCGGGAAGTTCCAGGGACTACTCGATTTGCTAAGGGGTGCCTTTGCTGATTCTGTTGGGGTTATGGTTGAAAACTAGGTGGGTGGCTGGGGTTAGTTTGGTTTGCTATAGCAAATCCAATATTAAAACTGGGTTTTTGCTGTGCTTGACCACCTTGATTACTGGCTCCTTGACCTCCCCAACTGAAATTTGGGTGTTGTCTCCAACCAGGGTTGTACGTTTGAGAAAAAGGGTTGTTTCTTTCGGCATTATGATTCCCAATATAATACATTGAATCAAGAGTTGTGGGGCAGTGCTCCATCAAATGATTTTCTCCACAATAGCTACAGAATACTACATTGAGTTGAGTTACTATGGCTGTGCTCTGAGTTGATTTTTCAACATGTTGGACATTGTAGATAGTTGAGCTGACAAGGCAGACAAGGTATCTAGCTCCAATTTTCCTCTTGATCTATCCACAATGTCAATCTCTCCTCTAGGTTCTGATCAATGTTTGTGGTTGGTTGAAATTGTACCTAAGATTTCCACAGCTTCATTATAAGACTTAGTGAGTAAGGCTCCATTAGCAGAGGCATCCACTACTAGCTTAGAAGCCTTGGTTAGTCCATGATAGAATGCTTCCATTTGAAGAGAATGTGACAAACCATGATGAGGGCATTTTCTGAGCATCCCCTTGAATCTCTCTCAAGCTTCACTAAAGGATTCATCACTTCCTTGCTTAAATGTGATTATGTCTCCTCGTAGCTTGACATTCTTGGTTGGAGGGAAATACTTAAGCATGAACTGCCTTGCCATTTCATTCCAAGTTGTTATAGATTATGGCACTAAAGTTCCTAGCCATTCTAGAGCTTCACCAGCGAGCCAATAGGGGAAAAGGGTGAGTCTCAAGGCTTCTTCTGACACTCTAGGAATGACAAATGAATCACAAACCTCAAAGAAGGATTTGAGATGTTGGTGAGGATCTTCAACAGTTAGACCATGAAATTGCCCTTTAGATTGAATCATTTGGAACATCACAGGCTTTAGCTCAAAGTGTTGTGCTTGAATTCCAGGCCTCACTATAACAGAATTTAGTTCATTGTATCTTGGTTCTGCATAATCTCGTATGGCTCTCTCCCTATCATTAGCAATTTGCACAATATTTCCAAGGTTAAGAGCCTGATTAACTACTTCAGCTGGTTGTTGTCTTAGAGGTTCTGGATTCATCACTGGTCTATTTGGTAGCTCAGCCATATCTTGCTGACCTTCTTCCTGATTTAGTGTTTCTTTCCTTTCTCTTCTGATTCTCCTAAGAGTCCTTTCAATTTCAGGGTTAAAGTCCAATGAGAATTCTAGATCAGGAAACTCATTCATGCACTTTTATAGCACCTGCAATTCACAACTACTTAATCAGTTTCTGTAAGCACTGAATTCACCTAAACTTACTTTTAAACACAGTTTCGTTGCTTTTATCCCCGAAAATGGCGCCAAAAACTTGTTGACAATCCTACAAGATGCAAGTGTACACACTGAAGTTGTAGCAAATAAAGTTGATCCATAGGGATAATTGAACAAAATCTCTAATTAAAAGCTACTATTTAGGAGAATGAGAGTCACAAAAATTGAGTTTGTTAAAAGACCAAAAATAGACCATGAAATTAAAAGATAAGCTTTAGTAGGATATGTGATCGATACTTTATGCAAAATGATTAAGAACAGGCTCAGGCTAGGGAACTCAATTGCTGACTACTACAAGATGCTACAGCATTTCTAAACTGCTTAATACCATAGAAACAACTCTTTTGCTTCTTCCGAAGTCAAACTACTAACATTTCCATGCTCTTAGTTGATTTTAAGCTCTAGTGTTCTTTAGATACATTAGGGAGAAGCTATTCCTAGCTCACTCACGAATCCCAACTTAGATTCAACTAATGAAAGTATTAAGGGGGTCAATAAGTGTTTCTTTTCCCAAGTTCACACTAAAATGCAAAATGTAAAGATGGCCAACCAATACATTTAAATTAATCAAGTAAAATTTCATTAATACTCAATAGAAAGCTAGTTGAGAGCTGTTGTACAACTTGCAACAGTTCAACAAAAGTGAATCCCTAACCCTTGCCTTAGAGATTTTAGTTCATGATTAAAAGTAAGAAGTAACAACTAGCTAAAATTGAATTAAACATGATTAAAAGAACTAAAGAATTCAGAATGCTCAATGGTTACAAAAAAAAATGAAAATTACACCAACTTAGTCTAAAAGAGGAAAAAGTAAGACAAGATAAGTAGAGAGAGGGAAGAGGTGAAGCTTTTCTTTCCAAAAATGTCTTCCCCTTTTAGCAAGCTTTTCTTCCTTTCCTTCTTGGGTGAATTTTCTCTGGACAACTCCTTTCTCCCTGTCTCTTCTTCCTAAAATTAGAGAAGTGTGTAATGAATTCTCCTCCTCTTCCGTAATTGGGGGCTCATATCCCTTTGTGGGCTTTTTTTCTCACCATCTTATCTACTTTGGCAACCAAAAAGGGTTGAATTGGACAGTTGATCTACGTGGAGCTCTGAGATTGGTTTTTCCAGCTGAATCACGTGCCAAATGTCAACTCAATTAATGAGGTGCCATGTCATTTCCCTTCTTTTCCAACTCAATAATGCAGTAGAAATTCTTTATGTCAACTGGAATGCTGCAGCAAAATTAGCATATTTACACAAATTAGTAATTTTTCTTTGAATTTCAATCACTTAGCCTTAATCATACTAATCATGCAACTCATCAGCTTAAAAGTAAATGCAAGTGCTAAATCACATTATTCATGCCCAAAGAGTTATCGACAAGGTCATACATAACTTAATATGCTCTTAAAAGATACTCAAATTAACTTTTATTCTAAGAGTTAACACTCTCCTTTATCCTAACAGCGCAAATTTCATTTTATACAAACTTTCATCAGCGTCGAGACGCTAGGGGACAACGTCTTGATGCTGCCTCTTTGCCAAATAACCCAAAATGCAGGTTTTAGGGCACGCGGTCAAAAGGGCGTAGCGTTGAGATGTTATTCAAAGTTAGCAGCTAGGGGCGAACGTTTGGCTATCTCGTGCGGGAAGCAGTGTCAAGCTGACGTTGAGCTGCGTCTCGACGCCGCTGGGTGTCTAGGCGTGCAACTGGGCGTGCGCACGCTAGCATGTACAGCGTCGTGTGCAATGTTAAGCAGAGTCTCAATGCCTCCGGCCTTTCAGCACACTTGGCTTCCTTTCAAACACATTTTGGGTGTCTCAACGTTGAGATGCTTAGCCTTGGGTCTTCACTGAATTTGCGCCTCGTTTCTTTATTCCTTGTCTGTTTTTGCTCTTCTTGGGCCCTTTTTCAACTCGAACTGCCCTAGATCCATATTTTTACCTCTACTGCTCGATTCCTACAAATTCAACAATAGTTTTTCTAAGGAATGATAGTTAGTAGGAAGTTCGTAATGCCTTACTAGTGTGCGGGTAATAGACCTAGAGGTTGAGTTTGCATGTTAGTGAGAGAGACTATCTAAGCTCGAGAGAGAAGTTGAACATTAGTTTATTCCCAACTTATGATTGCACCATGATAAAATAATTTGTTGTGTTAATAAAGTGCATTGTCCAAAGCATGTAAATTCGGTTCTAAGTCATGCTCTCCATATGTCAGCTCCATATAATTAGGAGTAGGAGTAGTGTAATTTAACTATCTATCTTATTATTCGATTCACTAGATAAAATGAGGTGTGAATAACTATGGTACTTTCAAATTAGAAATCCAATCCCGTGGACGACACTCGTTACTCAATTCCACTATACTAAAATTTACCTGTACACTTGAAGTGACACAATGCTGCGATCAAGTTTTTGGCGCCCCTTATTCCTTCAGACACTACAAAGAAGGGTTTGAATGAATCACAACCGCCTTCTACTCCTTCTCAGAAAAAAAATGGAGCACCCCATTTTTGCCATTTTGGTGTTACAGTACACGTAATCCGTTTTTGATAAAAACTACATGGTTATCCACCGGGCTACAAGCTGAGATTCCCTGGTTCTACAGCACAAAACTTCTGCCATTCTCTATTTGGACTAACCAGGTGACTAAGGCTTCTACCAACTTTGCTAGTTCTCCTTTGCCACCACAATCCTTTTTTTTTTTTTTGCCAGTTGATAAATCTTCTTCAATCTCAGTTATCACGGTAAATTCAGAAAAGATTACAAGTGTCCTCGTTACTCATGTAACAGGTACTTGTATTTCCTTTTCCTCTTCTGTTTCGCCCAAGCAACTAATTGTGGATTGTTGATTCAAAAGCATTTAGACACATTAGGTTTTGTATGCACTTATTTCTTAATCCACAACCAGTTTATCACACTTCTGTTGTATTGCCCATACATACCTAGGTATTGATTGAGTTTAATGGGGATATTCGTCTTTCTGATGGTCTTCTACACAAGGATGTATTATTTGTTCCTGAGTTCACTTATACCTTGCTCTCAATAAGATCTTTACTCTAGCATGGTCAGTATGTAGTTGAATCTTCTGGGCATTCTTGTCTTATCCAAGACAGGTCACGATCGAGGATTATTGGTAGGGCTAGTTGCGTGGATGAATTATATCTATTATTTGTTGAATTAGTTACTTCTACTACTAATACTGTTGTTGTTGTCTGTAGTATTTCTATTGAAACTTGGCATCAATGCTTGGGGCACTTATCCCCAAAGTACCTAGCTCTTTTACAAAGCACATTGTGTTTTGTTGATGATTGTTTTAGTACCCAACTTTGCCATATTTGCCCTCTTGCTAAACAAAAACAGTTTTCTTTTGTTTCTCATAATCATATTTATGTCTCCCATTTTGATTTAATTCACTGTGACATATATAGGGACCTTTTAATACTCCAACGTATGATGGCATTCCTATTTTTTTACTTTAGTTGATGATTGCTCGTGTTTTACTTGGGTGTATCTCATGCGGCATAAATCTAATGCTTTAACTATTATACCACGTTTCTTTCAACTGGTCGAAACTCATTTTTCAAAGATTGTTAAGGGGTTACGTTTTGATAATGCTCATGAGTTGAGTTTTAAGGATTTTTCTGCATCTATTGAAACCATGCATCAATTTTCATCTATTGAGAGGCCTCAACAAAATTCAGTAGTTGAACGTAAACACCAACATTTGTTGAATGTTGCCCATGCCTTTTATTTACAGTCTCGTGTGCTTACTCTATTTTGGGATTATTGTGTTCTCACAACAACTTATGTTATAAATCGAACCCCTATGCATCTGTTAAATGATGTTGCTTCATATTTTGTTCCTTATTATGTTGAGGTTGATTACTCTCCTTTACGGGTGTTTGGATGTCTGACTTATGCTTCCACCCTATCTGATCATCGTAAAAAATTTGACCCACGTGCTGTTTCATGCATATTTTTTGGCTATCCTTTGGTATGAAAGGCTACAAGTTGTATGAGATTTGCCACCATTGAGTATTTGTTTCGTGGGATGTCAAGTTTCTTGAGACTTTATTTCCATTTCATTCTCTTGTTTCATCTCAGACGAATATTCTAGATCTTTTTGTTGATGTTGTTTTGCCATTACCTTCACTTTCTTTGACTAATTTATCTTCTAGTGATTGTGCATAGTAGAATGGCCCATCTCCAGTCTCTTTGCCATCTTTTGACACATCTCCAGCTGATCCTTTGGTCCTATCATCACCGATTTTGGCTACTGATTTGTCCTGCACTAGTGATACTATTATTCATTATCAGCTTTCACAAAGAAATATTAGTGTTGATGTTGCTGCCCAGTCCTCTATGTTGTCCCTTTCATCGCCTGCCCAACATGCTGGACAACCTGAAATTATAGAATCATTAGCTATTATCCGATGGTCAACTCGTGTGCCAACCCCCACACTTATTTGAAGAATTTTCATTGCCATCTCTTGGCTAATTCGGTTTTTCCTTCAAGTTCTTTGGTTTATCCTCTTCAGAAATTTTTATCCTATGACCAATTCACTGGTGATCATTCTCACTATTTCCTTACTGTTTCTACTGAGTTTGAGTCGATGTTCTACCATCAAGCTCTGAGATTTCCTCAATGGTGTTTAGCCATGGATGATGAACTTGAGCACGAACACTTGAAACGTGGTTTCTCTACCTCCAAATAAACATACCACTGGATGCAAGTGGGTCGATCGGGTGAAGTATAAGGCCTATAGTACTGCCAATCGATACAAGGCACGTTTGGTCGCCAAGGGCTACAACCAACTTGAAGGTATTGATTTTCTAGACACCTTATCTTCAGTTGCTAAGTTGGCTACAGTGAAAGTTTTATTAATATTAGTGATAATTCTTCAAAAGAGAGTTATTAGAAGTCTTTTACGCTAGATTTCATCTCATTCTTGGAGTAAATTGCGAACTTTTGAGAAACTTCATATTGTTATATCATTCTATTTATGACAGCATTAAAATAGAATTGAGGAGAATTGCACTTTATTACTACTAATTCTGGGTATTTTGTTGAGCATATAATCGATGGAGCATTACCTTAGCAGAATGATTGAGAGAGAAATTTTGAAGCAAAACGGACAGATAAAATCTTTGAAAATATAAGGAAATTTGAAATGTGGAAGCAAGTTTATCTTTTACAAAATTGATTCACCGTTGAATGCATGCCACGTGGGCGATTTGGCCTAGGACATTTCTTAATCACAACAGAAAGCCTGTAAATGGAAAAAAAAGGGCCACCAATTGAAGGGGATTTCGGCTTGAAGATCAATTTCTTGATTTGAGATTTCCAGAGTTATTCTCTTGCAGAAGTTTACCATTGTTTTTGCTGTTCTTTGAATTCTCGTAGAAAAAAGCTTGTAGAAGATAAAAACTTTATTGACAGCTATAGCAGAAAAAGTGATTCTTGCAACAGTTTCCTTGGAGCAACTAATTTATGCAGCCTTTTAGTTTATCCTTTCGTGATGAACTCATTTACTATTTTCATTTATGTTTTGTTATCTTTTATTTATTCTAGCCTGAACTAATCACCTTTGGAGTGAGGATTAAAGGAGATGTTATTGAACTGATTTAGTTTTGAAGTAAAAGCTTGTCGGATTGAATTGTTTTATAAGTGTTTAATATTATTTAATGTTTATGTCTGCCTGGCCAACACGCATAAATATCTTATCTATGTTTCGGTAGAAAATACGAGAAGATTGCTTTTAAAACACATTAGCCTCTAAACTAGCTAGGTTAGTTGTTGGCTAAGTGAGGAGGTTAGAGATAATCACTCACCTAATGCACAAAAACAAGTTTAATTCATATAGGTTAATGAGAATTAACTTATGATAACTGAGAGATCTTGGAGGATTCCGAGACTATTGTTGTGTGATTCAATCTTGCAATTCTTTTGCTTCAACATTCTACTTTAGGGAAATAACATTATACCTTAATCCAAACCCATTCTTTCTTATTGTTTCAATTGCAAAAGCATTCTTTTTGTTCTGTAATTTACTTTAGTCCAGCATTAGTTACGAAAATTCATAAAATAGTTATCTTTTGTTATTCCTTGAATTCACTACGAGGTTAAGTCAAGATAGTTCAAAATCAACCATTAATCCTTGTTGGGATGATATGAATACTTATCACTTGCTGTAGACTTTGTACACTTTCACATTGCTTTATGTGATTTTATCATTCTTTAGTTTTTGGCGCCGTTGTCGGGGATTAGTTTGAATTTTGACTATTTTAAGTTTTATTCTTTTGGTGAATTGGAGCTTTATTTACATTGGTTCAATTTTTGTGTGATTTCAGCACCTAGTGTATGAACACTAATTCTAATTTGAAAGTTGAATTTGATTTAGAAATCAAAAGGACCTTACGGAGATTAAGGAGGGAGTTAAGAAATCAAGCAAATTTGATGGAGTAACATCCTATACCTCGTAAAGGACCTATAGAGCAAGCCAATCAACAATCGAATAGAGAAGGAGTTCCATAACCTAGAGTAGTAATGCAACAACTAATTAAACAAGTGGATCGGGTTGAAAATCCTGTTATTTTAGCTTATGACTGAGAGAGAGCCATTAGAGACTATGTAGTCTCTATGTTCGATGAATTAAATCCAGACATAATCAGACCAAATATACAGGTAGGGAATTTTGAGATCAAGTCTGTTATGTTTTAGATGTTGCAGACAGTAGGTCAATTTCATGGCTTACAAGCAAAAGATCCACACTTACGCTTGAAGAATTTTTTAGGAGTAAGTAATTCGTTCTTGCTTCAGGGAGTTTCCAATGATGCCTTACGATTATCTTAGTTTTTGTATTCATTAAGTAATAGAGCAAAAGCATGGTTAACAATATTCGCTCCAGGCCATTATTACCACTTGAATGAATTGGTAGAGAGATCTATGACTAAGTATTTTCCACCTACAAGGAATGCCAAGTTAAGAACTGAGATTGTCTCTTTCAAGCAGTATGTGAATGAACCCTTTAGTGATGCTTGAGAGTGGTATAAAGATCTCCTTAAGAAAGTGTCCTCACCATGGTTTGTCGTACTGTGTTCAACTGGAGACATTTTATAATAGTTTAAATTAAGCTACATAGAGCATGGTAGATGCTTCAGCAAATGGTGGTTTACTACCAAGAACTTATAATGAAGCATATGAAATCTTGGAAAGGATATCAGCCAAGAGTTGTCAATGGTATGATTGAAGTTCCAATCTTAGAAAAAGACCACAAGGAGAAACAAAAGTTCATGCATTAACATCCAATAGGGCAGACATTGCCTCATCGACCAACATGATCAAAACTCTACCTTTGGAGAATGTTACATAGTAAAACACTACTATGATTAAAGTCACGGTAGAATCATGTGTTGTCTGTGGAGAAGTGCATACTATGAAATTTTCCCCAACAATCTAGTATTAGTTTGTTATATAGGCAGAAATAATCCACATTTCAACACTTATAATCCTGGGTGGAGGAATCGTCCTAATTTCTCTTAGAATCAAAGAGAAAATCACCAGGAGCCTCCAACGTAACAGAAGGGAAATTTTCCACCTAGATTATGGTAGCAGAATCACAAATTTGCGTCACAGCAGAATAGGTCATTGGCCCAGCAAAATGCCAGCAATTCATTAGAAATCTAATGAAGATGTACATGGTTAAAAACGATGCAATTACTCCAAGGTAACAAGCCTCATTAAGGAACTTAAAGATCTAAATTGGACAATTGGAAAGTGAGTTACAGACTCTACCTCAAGGACAACTTCCTGCAGATATTGAAAATCCTAGGAGGAAAGGTAAAAAACAAGTGCAGGCAAAACTCAGAAGTGGAAAGCCCTTGGCTGGAACAAGTTCTTTGCCACAGCAAAAAAGTGTGAATGAACAAGAGAGCCTGAGGAGCAAGATGATGATTGGAGAAACAACAGGAGATTGAGATGAAGCAGAAGAAGTTCCTATAGCAAAACCTGTAACAATCTCAACAATCTACCTCTGTTATTCCTTTCAAACCTCCACCACCTCCATATCCACAAAGATTTAAGCAGAAAACTCAAGAAGTCGAGTTTAAGAAATTCTTAGAAGTATTTAATCAACTTAACATAAATAGACCATTGGTAGAAGTTATTGAGCAGATGTCAAATTATGTGAAATTTCTTAAAGATATTCTGACTAAGAAGAAGATGTTAGGAGAATATGAAACAATTTCTCCGACTGAAGAGTTTAGTGCAATCTTGAAAAATAGGCTACCTCCGGAGGTTAAGAATCCAGGATCATTCACCATTCCTGTCTCGATTGCAGGAAAATAATATTGGGAAGAGCATTATGTGATCTTGAAGCTAGTATCAATCTCATGCCTTTATCCATCTACAAGAAATTAGGGGTGGGAGAAGTAAGACCTACCATGTCACACTTCAACTGGCTAATAAGTCAATTACATATCCTAAAGGTAAGATTGAAGATATCCTAGTGCAGTTGACAAGTTCATATTCCCAGTGGATTCATCATTTTAGACTACGAAGCTGATAAGAACGTGCCTACAATCTTGGGAAGACTGTCCTAGCCATAGGAAGGACACTGATAGATGTTCAAAAAAGAAAAGTTGACCATAAGATTTCATGACCAGAAGGTGAAGTTTAGTATTTTTTATGCCATGAGATATCTAGTAGAAGTTAAATAATGTTCAAAAATTCAATTGTTGGAGGAGTGTGCAGAAAATGCGTTCAAAACAAAATTGCAAGAACATTACATTCAGCAGTTTGGGTTGTTGTGAGAGCAATACTTCCAAGATAGCAATTACAGAGGTATGTGAGATTTCTTATTATAAGAAAACATTTAAGACTCTTAATTTGAATGACAAGAAATCTCCACCCATGAAGCCATCTGTTGAAGAACTAGGACAACTGTTGTTGAAACAATTGCCATCATATATGAAGTATCTTTTATCTTGGTGAGAACAAAACATTGTCAATCATTATTGCAGTTATTCTTAGACGATGAAGATCAATTAATTCAATTGCTGAAGCAATACAAGAAGACAATTGGTTAGACTTTAGCAGACATTCAAGGTATCAACCCATTCTTTTTGTATGCATAAGATTAATTTGGAAGGTGGAAATTTTAAGTCTATTGAACAGTAGAGAAGGTTGAATCCAGCCATGAAAGAAGTTGTGAAGAAAAAAGTCATCAAATGGTTAGACACTGGAATCATCTATTCTATTGTAGATAATAATTGGTAAATCTTGTTCAGTGTGTGCCCAAGAAATGAGGAATGACAGTGATCACGAATGAAGCCAACAAACTTATTTCTACTACGACAGCGACTAGTTGGAGGGTGTGTACGAATTACACGAAGCTTAACACAACTACACGTAAGGAACATTTTTCTTCACCTTTTATTGATCAAATGTTAGATAGGCTCGTAGGACAGGCTTACTAATGTTTTCTAGATGGTTATTATGGGTATAACCATATTAGTATAGCCCTTGGTGATCAAGAGAAAACTACCTTTATTTGCCCCTATGGTACATTGGCATTTATGATGATGCCCTTTGGTCTCTGCAATGTCCCAACAACTTTCTAGAGGTGTATGGTGCCAATATTCTCTTATATGGTTGAATCAATTATTGAAGTGTTTATGGACGATTTCTCAATCTTTAGGAATTAATTCACCACCAGTTTAGAAAATTTGGGTAAAGTTTTAAGATGTGAAAAGACAAATTTTGTTTTGAATTGGAAAAACATGTCACTTCATGGTAAAATAGGGTATTGTTCTAGGGTATAAGATTTCTAGAAAAGGAATAGAAGTGGATAGAGCCAAGATCAAAATCATTAAGAATATGGAACCACCAAATGTTGTTAAAGGAATTAGGAGTTTCGTTCGTCATGCTGGTTTTTACCGAAAGGTTTATCAAGGATTTCTCTAAAATCTTCATTTCTCTTTACATGTTATTAGAAGCTAATAGATCTTTTGAGTTTGATGCAGATTGTTTAAAAGCTTTTCAAGTGTTGAAAAAGGCGTTGATCGTTGTACCAATTATTTCATCACCTAATTGGAGCCTACCCTTTGAATTAATGTGTGATGCAAGCGATTATGCTGTTGAAGCAATGCTAGGACAGAAAAAGGACAAAATGATTAATTCGATTTATTGATTTATTACGCCAACGAGATTTTAAATGAAGGACAATTGAATTTCACAACTACAGAGAGGGAGCTTCTAGCAGTAGTTTTTGCTTTTAAAAAAATTTAGATCATATATGATAGGTTCTAAAGTTACTATTTTTACTGATCATGCAAAAATTCGCTATCTGTTGGCGAAGAAGTTTTACAGTAAGAGTTTGACCTAGAGGTTAAAGATAAGGAAGGTTTGGAGAACTATGTTGTAGATCATCTTTCCAAAGTTGAGCAAACAAAATAAAAATGTTGCAGCAACCAGAGATCCGAGAATGTTTTCCAGATGAACAATTGTTTACAGTAGCTCAAATTGTAGATGTTGAATTACCATGGTTTGTAGATTTGCTTGAAGGGATTGAATCCCAAATGCGGAAGCGATTTATCGCTTTTTGTCTTTGAGATGGGATAAGAAAAAAAGAAAGAATTAAAATTCACAGAACAACAAATTGTAGGGAGAATATTACCTTTGTAGATTTCCCAAGAACACCACCAATCGGTT
>JAOANK020483083.1:0-12900 GCA_026257165.2 Telfairia occidentalis | reverse complement strand
GTCAAGAAACGTTAGTATATATCCTTTCTGCCGACGTAATCATCAAACGTTGGAAAAAAAACCAAGGAAAGCGTGGTCTTGGTTGGAGTGATGTTCTGCTGACGTTTTTCTAAATAGTTGCACAAAGTAAATATACACGAAACGTCAGGATAAAGTTATTATTCTCCGACTTTTATAAGACGTCAGGATAAATCTTTTTTCCACGGATGTGCAGATAAACGTCAACTTATAGAGAGATTGACCGACGTTTCGTGTAGGACGTCGGGATATGGTCCCCCGACAGGCTTCTGTTGATGCTATTGCCGACGTTTTTTTTTTCTGTTGGCATATTTGAAGGCCGACATTTTTTTGAACTATGGCGACGTTTCATTACGTCGGTAAAAGCTTAAAATGCTATAACTAGTAGTTGAGCTATACTTAGGTTGACAAGAAATTATAAAGTTAAGAGATATGATAGAGAACATAAGGTGGCTAGGGCTTCATTATCTTTAAAATCGAGCTAACGTCTTGTACGTAGTTGGTGAAGAAATGATTAAGATTAATATTTAACATATATCTTTCAACATTAACTATTATTGCATGTACCTTAAATGAACTTATAACGTACTCACCTCCCACCTCACATGTTGTTGAACTAAAAAAAAAAACTCTCAACAAACTAATTTTTTGTCCTTATTTTTAATGAATTTGAGCGGTAATGTATTTATTTATTTTGAAAAAATTCATATAGTGTTTTATTCTATAAGGTTTTATTTCATGAGACTAAATTATTTCTATAAGCAAAAAAACAAAAAAAATGCAATTGATTTAAAAATAAAACATTTTTTCTCTTTTAATATTTAAAAGTTCTATTTTTGTCCTTCTTATACTTATTTAATTTTCATCTTTATTTTTTAGTCCTTATCAAATGGATTCTATTTGTAAAAAATTGGCTTGAATTGTAAAATCGTTGAAAGTAGATTGAAAAACAAACAACAACGCACGATTAAATAAAACCTATCTTAAAAAAAATGTTATCAAACAAATTCTTAATTAATACAATAAGATCTAAAAAATTTAAAAATATAAATAATATTCAATTTATTAACGTAAAATATATAAAAAGAATAAATGGACAACCATTTATAAAATGATGACTTTTGATTGATTGATTTATTTATTTTTAAAGAATATTACATTTGCAAATAAGGGGAAAAAACTTAAATTCAACCCTCATAAAACAAGGAACACTCATATATATAACTATTTAAACTATGTTCAGATTTACATACAATAATGATCGAGTTGAACTATATACAAATGCACGAGTTAATTAGTTGTTTTTAATAAAACAAGAAATTTTTAATTATTATTTAAAGAATCCTACATTATAAAAAAGAGAAATGAAAATATTCAAACCTTTTCGTTTAATTCAACATGTAGTGGGGAGATAATTTAAACCTTCAACCTTATTGTCGATATATGCCTCGACTAGTTGAGCTATGTTCTGATTGGCGAATAAAAATTCCAACCTAGATTCATAAGAAAGACATTAGTGCCTGAATTATCACTTAAACTATGTTAGTATAGCGCCATAAAACGATATGTTTTTAGAATAGATATACACATTATAAATAAAGAGAAGATTCAAACCTATAAAATAACATGATTAATATTTTTTACTAATTGAAATATGTTTAGATCATCAACATAAAATGATGAGTTCGAACTTTATACAATGCCTAAATTGATTAGCTAATCCCTATCATCATTTTTTGAATAAAATAATGAATTTATTTTGAAATAATATTTCAAGGATCCAAACCTATAGTCTATATAAGTGAATACACTAATGTCTAATCACTTAAACTATATGCTCACGTTAATTTAAATTTATATATTTTTAAAAATATTACATTACATTACAAAAAAGGTAGAAGAGATTCAAACCCTATAACCTATAAGTATAGATATACAATTTAATATTTGACCACTTAAACCCATGGTCGAGTCAATATAGAATGATGAGTTAAACTACATACTACAATCCACGAGTTGAATGCAATCCAACTAACCCTATACTATCATTTTATGAGTAAAACAATATATATATATATTTTAAAGAATATAGCGTTAAAAGTAAAGAGAGCATATTTAAACCTATAGTTTACCAGAGGAGTCATTAACGTCAAATCACGTGAATTAAGCTCAAGTTAGCATAAAATGATGAATTCTTGTAAGAATACATTACAAACAAGGGAATAAAATTTAAATCTACAACTCCATGAGGAGACACAGTTAATAATTGACCAGTTAAACTATGTTCGAATTGGCATAAAATGATGAGTTTAACCTATATACGATGCCCTAAATTCAATGCTATACAGCTAACCCTACCATCATAATTAAAAGTGACAGCAAAGAATAGCATAAAAAAATGGTACCAATTTCAGCTGAAAAGCTATAATATAGGTTGGTCACCTGTGCTATATTTTCTTCCTTGTCTTTCAAGATTTCAACACTTTTATGGCCATCTGCCATTTTTTTTTTCTACTTTTCTCCCTTTTTCTTTTGGACCAAGAAGGAAACTTTTAATTTTTGCTTCCTTCTAAAGTGAAATAAAATAAGTAAATGATATGGTCCATACATAAAAAACCCTAGGATGATTATCATGCATATGTTTTGTCCTTTGTCAATATTTAAAAAGTAGGACAGTTCTTTTTATTTATTTATTTATTTTAAATTTAAATATTATTTCAATTTCAAGTGATGTTTGAAAAAGAATCCAATAATAGTTTCGATGTGTATGATTTGATTTTGTTTTGGGTGTTTTGTATGACACTAAAAAGAGTAGTTTTTAAAAATAGGACGAAAACAGATGAAAAAGATGATAGGAATAATGATGAGACATAATATAGTTGGCCATGACTTCTTTCGGTTTGTCATTACAAGAATAAAGGCTCGTTTAAATTTTATGTTAGTCCCTAAACTTTTAAATTTGTTTTATTTTGGTCTATAAACTTTCATAATATCCCTTTTGATCTCTAAACTTTCATCTTTGTTCTATTTTGGTCTCTGAACTTTCAAAATATCTATGTTAGTCTCTGAACTTATAAAAAATAATCATTTTGGTCATTGGTATATAATTTTATCATCTAATATTTATTTGTCCGATGCTTGTCTTTAACTTATGTGACTTAAAAATATACTAAAATTAACATATTTATTCATACATTTGAAGTTATATCAATAATTTGTTAAAAGTAAAATAAAGATAAGAGACCAAAATTGTTACTTTATGAAAGTTCACGTATCAAAACAAACATTTTGAAAGTTCAAGAATTAAGATAGAACAAATTTGAAAGTTTAAGAACCAAAATGAAACGAAGAACTTGAAACTTTACGGACCAAAATAAGATTTAAACCATAAATATTTACTATAGCGTTTTTTTTTAGCTCTCTAAGAAATTTTAACTGTCATCTTTGGTCTCATTCTCTAATTAATTTCAAGGAATAATATTAAAGTGGTTTCAATTATTGTTTGAACATTGAGTTTTATCAATAATTGATGAGTTAGGAGAAGTTCAAAGAAAACAATTTTAATAGGCTTAAAAAAGAGAAAATTATCTTTTAAAATTTTTTGGGATCGAGACAAGATTAGGGTTTTAAAGGGAAGGGAGTTCGATCAATAGATGCATTTTCATTTTCATCCCTACCCCTAAATCAATATATAGAAAAATATTATTCAAACCTTATGCTTAGACCAAATTTGGGAAATACACCCACCCCATAGGATCAAGTCTTTTTGTGAGGTCTATTTTTGCAACATCATACTTAACTAAGGACCATATTATAATGTTCATATTGTTCCTCATTTTCCTTTTTATATTTCATGTTTTCAAATCTTGAAAAATATATTATTTTCGATAATTATTATCGTGGTTATCTCATTTTTTTATTTTTAAGAAACATTCTCAAAATTGTATAAAAATGGATAAAAATTGTTTTTTCCTAAAATTTTTATTTTTTTTTTTAAAAATTAAAGAAAGAAATAATAAATTGTTATCAAACATATTTTTCTGGAAGAAAGAAGAGACAATTTATCCACACACATATATATATTCTTCCTTAAAAAATAAAAAACAAGAAATATGAAAAATTGAAAAAAAAAGACTCTTAACATAATATAATTTGAATATTTAAAATATAAAAAAAAATTTAATTATACAAAATACTCTTATAGTTTGTACCGTGTTTCAAAAATATCCTTATTATTCAAAAGTTTCAATATTACGTACCTTCACCTTTGCTAAATATTTCCAAAAATACCATTTAAGAAAAATTTGGTTCTATATGTGACAGAAAATTGACGTGTCTGCCAACATATAAAGTACTATAGGAATACAAAACATCCTACATGACAATTTAAGTGAAAAAAACACAGCATTCCATTTGTTTTCGCTTGCAATTTTAAATGTTATTTTTTATTTTTTAAAAATATTTATTTTATTTTAAAGTTTCAAATTAATCATAAAACACTGCATTTTTTTTTTCATTTAGTCGGCCGCGTAAGTTATTTTATATATCTACGTAATTTATATGTTAACAAACACGTCAACTTTTTGTCAAACATCCAACTAAATTTTTCTTCGAAAGTATTTTTTGAAACGTTTAGCAAAGTTGAAGGGTAGTATTGAAACTTTTGAAAGAATTAATAAAGGTAATTTTGAAATAAAGTACAAAGTATAAAGGCTTTTTGTATAATTAAGCCTAAAAAAATGGGGAGTGAGATGAATTTTAAGATATGCTACCAATATGGATTATTAAGTTAATTTTGATTATGTCATGATTATATCACTTCTCACTCTCTCAATTTAAATTTTGCCTTTTTTTTTTAGTTCTTTCTCTATAGGGGTTTTAATGGAAAGTTAGGTGGAATTGTCTGTCCATTATCAACTTTTATGAAATATCTGTCCCTCAAAACATTTCACTCCCTTTCCTCTCTCTAAAAACATCTCCCACACTCTCAAAACATTTTTCAATAGGGATGTTGATAGAAATGTTAGAGGTTTTAATTTCATAGAAATATTGATAAAATATTGATGTGAATTTAAATTAATATATAAGTTAAACATTTATATTATTAATATTGTTTTTGACATTAGTGATATTCTATTGATATTTTTTTTCACCTAATTTTTTATAGTATAATAGAAATGTCGATTTATCTTATATATCAACGTCAAATCTATGGCCAAATCGAGCATAATTCAAAGGGTTAAAGACACATATCTCTCCCTGACCAAAAGGTCATAGGTTCTAATAATTCTCTTATCTCCGCATATAGTTGAACTAAAAAAAAAAGTCAAACCTATGAATATATATGTAAATAGCGACATGTCAATAAAAATTTAATATCGTGATTATCTCATCACAATTCTCTTTCTCTCTAATTTAAAACTGGTCTCTACCAATATGAACATCATTCAATTGCTAAGAAATTCTTAACTTCCTAAAAATTGGAGGTTCAAATTGTTGACTCTATATTGAGTAGGGAAAAAAAGCGTTCTCTCTCGAAATTGCTAACCACATTGTGGCGATTTCTTCGAATAATTTTTCCTCTCTCTCGACCACAAAATTCTCTCTCTCTCTCTCAAAACTTTTCTCTCTCTTAGCTTTAAAACCATTTTGTCTGTCTTTAGAAACAACCCTTTTTTCTCCCTCTCTTATTTCAACTAACCGTTGTCTCCCTTGACCCACAAGGGCCACATGCCATACGAAAAGACACCCTCTTTTAACCTAAAGACCCATAGCAAACCCCTTGGCTTTATTTATAACTTTTCGTACATATATAGACTTTGAAAATTCGAATGAGTAAATAAAATCCCCCATTTTTTTTTTCTAAGTTGATATTGACAACATTAATTACCAACATATGCATCCAAAATTATTTTGCTTTAGCATAAGAGATAAAAGATTTTACTTTTGTGATATTATTTTTGCTAATTTTATTTTGTAATATGGAACTAAAGGAACAATTTCATCTCTTTTTATTCTTATATGATCAATGCTATGCCTGACCATTTTTTAGAATGAAAAAAAAAATCTACATTTAATTTGTAATAACCTTAGATTTTACGTGTTAAGACGTGGAGGCTAATCATCAAGTACCAGAAAGAGAGACTTTAACATTTTAAATATCTAATGTACAATGTTGCTGGTTATTTAGCTGTTGGATTTATAATAAAAAATAATCTTCATGCCCCTAATAACCACTGGATATGAAGGGAGAAAAAGAGGCTACCGGTGAGAATGAACGGGAAGAGGGACTGCAGTGAGAGAGAGAATGAAAGGGGAAGGGGGGAATCGCAAAAAAAAATGAAAGGGGAAGAGGCGCATGGTTTTTTTTTAATTTCAAGAGAAGCGACAAAAATAAAAAAAAAATGTTGCAAAAATGCGACGAAAACGTGTTCCGTCGCATAAGTAATGCGACAAAAACCTTTTTGTCGCATAAATGATGCGACATTTTTGTTTTATGTAGCAATAATTGCGACATATTTTGTTTTTCGTAGCAAATTTGCGACATTTTTTATTTTCGTCGCAAAAAATGCGACGTATTCCTTTTTCATCGCATACTTAGCGACTTGAAATTTCTTCGTCTCAAATTTTCGTCGCTGAATCCTCCATTTTTTGTAAAATTTTACAATTTCTCTCTCATAAATAATCTAATAATAGTCATATTGTGACAATCTCTTCGAATAATTTCTCTTCTTAAAGGGAGTTTACGAGTGTTTTTGTTAAAGATTAAAGTAGATTTCAAGATTGTTTTTCATAACGTAATATATATATCATCATGAGTCTATTAAATTTGCAAAAGACACAATGGTGAGTGTGTTGAACTTATGTATATATACAAAAGGGGATATATAATCCATCATTTGTGAGTGTTGCTTAGTTTCATTTCCAAATTAAAAGTAAGATAGCATTTATTTAAAAGGGGTTTTTCAAAAAGTTGAATCTTGATATTAATTTCAGAGAATTAATTTATTAAAATATCTTATTCTATCTCTAAACCTTTTAGCTAATTGTATTTTATAGTTTCTAAACTTTTTTTTTCTTTAATTTTAATATTATATCACAAATGGAGAGGGTGAGAGATTGAAGATTCGAACTTATATAATCCATGATGAAGAGTTACACAAATGTCTATTCGCTTAAATTATGCTTAAATGTATCATTATTATGATTTTAATTATGCCCTAATTGCCTGGTCCTTTAAACTTGCAAATTAAACATTTTGTTTTAATTTCTCAACCTCAATTTACTTGCGTCAATTCAAGCATAACTCAGTGGATAAATGCATGTACTATCATCACAGAGGTCGATGATTCCATCTCTCATCCCCGTAAATGTTGAATTAAAAAAAAAAACTTCAATTTACTTGCAAAACCCTATCCTATCCTTGTCATTAATTTCTCAATAAATTATTAAAAAAAAAATTGGCATAAGCACATCTATGTTGGGGTTTCAAACAAACTTAAGTTTTAGTTAAATAACTAATAGAAAATTAATGCTTCAAGGTTAAACTGGTTTTTATTCAAATTTTAAATACTTAAAAACATGATATTTGAAAGTTAAAAGATCATTATATTACGACTTCATATTTTAAAGTTTAGTGATAAAAACGAAATAAGTATAAAAAATTCAAGAATTAAAATAAGATTTAGAGGTAAAGTTTATTCCTTCACTTTTTAGTAAAAAATAATTAAAGCGCTTGATCGGATAATTGTAGATGATGGATTATTAAACACTAATAAACTATGGTAGGGGTAAAAGAAAATGACACATCTTTTGTATGTGATTGCAAATTTTACACTTTCACTTTAAAAAATAATTGTTTAGCCATATGGGGTTAACACTTTGCAAATTTAAAAACATCCCTTTTTAAAAGGATGCAAATTTTTTTACTAAATGACATAATAAAACAATCAACTTTTAATATATTAGCACTTTTTATATTCTTATAACTATAGTATGTATTTTCCAACCTAAAGACGTAGGACGTGTTTGAAAATGATATTAGAATAAATAATTTTAAATGTTTGGTTTCGTATTTTTAACTGTGATTTTTATTTAGATAAAAATAATCTCAACCTATTGATACTTTAAATATCATTTTAAAGTAATTTTTTTAAATTTTTTTATTTATAATCACTTCTATTTCTTTGTCAAGAAACATCACTTTAAAGAGAAAAGTGATTTTTGGCAAAAATTGAAGTGATTTTGGCACTCCCAAACATACCCATAATTCAATCCATCAAGACATTAGTAATTTTTCTTCTGTAGGTTAAAAGTTAAATTCCACATCCTAATTTAAATGATAATTTTCTTCAAAACAAGTATAATTTTTTTTTAATTCTTTAAATAAATAAATGAGATGGTTGTAGTTCATTTCTTATTTAATTTTTTTTTTGTAAGTTTGAAAATAGGCTTTGTCAATGTAATATATGTACTACTTTTATTATGTAATATATATGCTACAATTTTATTTTTGGTCGTACTTTTAATATCTCTACATTTTATTTCAAAATAAAAAGTTGTGTGTTGGAGAATAATGTTTTCCTTTTTCTGGTTTAAAATTTTCTATTTCTAGTTTTTGAGAAACATGTGGTTTTGGTGAGATTTTTTGCTTTTAATTTTTCATTTTTAAGAAATATTTCCAGAATTATATACAAATTTTAGAAAGATATTCATTTCTACTACTTTCTTGTTTCCAAATTTTGGAAAATGTTCCATTAACATTCACAACCAAATTTGTCTTTATTCTCAACTACCGTGAAAGCTCCATACATAAAGTAGACTAGTTCTTCATCCGACTGCTTGCATCAATATGGATCAAATAATCCATTGCTCGAAGAAAATCTTTTCTATGATTAGACTTGACCATGTCGTACGTGCATGAACAGGAGGCTTTGTAAGATCCAGTAGAATAAGTGATATACATGGCATAATCCAATTATATAATAGTATGAAAATGCATTCATAATTTCCTCTGCATTAATTCGATTTATGATATTATCAAAGTGAAATAAGGGATCTAAAGAAGAACAACGATTAGACTCTATTAGTAAACAAGTTAAATCCTTTGGTTGTAATCAATATTAGTATGATGAGTGGGGGTTAAAAGCTAGCTTCATCGCAAGGTTTGCAACACAACTCCGAAAGCACTTAAACATTTTAGCTCCCTTACCATTTTTAACTAGAAATAGAAAGAGATTTAAGAAAACATATTAAGACCGAACCTAAAATTTTAATTTCTTCTTTTAAAAATTACACGAAAAATAATCATTTTTCTTTGAGAAAGTTAATCAAAATCTTGTTAAAACATCATTAAAAATCACTCATTTTCTTCTTAAACGATTAATATTATCTATGATTTGAGTTTCAATAACAATGATAATCGAAATTCGCACAAAA
This sequence comes from Telfairia occidentalis, assembly GCA_026257165.2. Taxonomy (NCBI): domain Eukaryota; kingdom Viridiplantae; phylum Streptophyta; class Magnoliopsida; order Cucurbitales; family Cucurbitaceae; genus Telfairia; species Telfairia occidentalis. The sequence continues at coordinate 3,444 of JAOANK020483083.1, read as the reverse complement.
TTACTCCATCATAAACCCTAAATCCTAAACTCTATGCACACTATGAATAGCAAAATATAAAGCACATCATTAACAAGATAAGATAATGTAAGTACCTTTTTTTTGGTGAAGCATTTTTAAGAAGTGGGATTAGTCAATTTCATAAAAACAAAAAACAAAATCTCTTTATTAGTGGAAATGTCATTATATGGTCTCTAGAAAAATCATAGTGATTTTTGGCTTATAAATTCTTTGGCTTTTAAGCTGATCTGTCCCACAAATCAGCTGCATGATAGAATGGGAAATCTATGGAATAGATGTTGGAATGAAATCGCATATATACTCTAAACCTGTGTTTGTGAGATAAGTGCTTTTAGCGGAAAGAAAAAAGTACTTAATTCAATTATAAGTATTTAATACTAAATCATTTTTACGTTTGGTTTATACATTTTTAAAAATGAATTCAAATTGTTTTTTAATTAAATACTTGGATTAAAAGCATTATTCGATCGAGTTCTTTATTACAAAACACTTTAATTAAGGTGCTTTTGACTTTTTCAAGAGTAGATTCGAGTTAAGAACGTTGAAAAAATAATTTTAAATTCTCTATCTTATTTGTTTGGAATAAAATAGTTTTAAACAAAATTATCATAAAAGAGAATCCATATTTCTAATTCAAGATATAGGGCTATGTAGCAAAAAGAAAACAAAAAGATTCTCACCCACTTAAAAGTAAATAAAAAAGAGAAAATTTAAAATACAAATAAGAGAAATATATTTTAGATTTTTTTTTTTTAGTTCAACAACATGTGGAATGGAGGGATTCGAAACCATGATCTTTTGGTCAAGAAGATACACCTTTAACCAATTGAACTAGGTTCGATTTGACAGAAAAATATACCTTAGTTGCATATACATACTTTTACCCTAAAAAAACACAACAATATTATAAGGTTTATTGGTGGATAAAGTAATCTTATATTGTTCCCCATGCAATGGAATTTTGCTATTTTAGAGATATAAAAAAAAAACCATAAGATAATTTATTAGTTTGGTGCTTTGTCAATTCTATGTCAAAGCATAATTATTAATTAACCGCTCCACTTAACAACATTTAAAGCTCTCAAAGGCTACAATTTTACTTCCTTTGACCCATCAACTCATCAGGTGGACTAATTTGAGATTCTTCCCTTTATGAAAAATTTTATTTTTAAAGGACCCTATTGTCCTTATCCTCTCCCATCATAATTTATTTGGAAGGCTTTTTATGGGTAGTTAGGGGAGTAAATACAAATCTAACATGGCAAATTATTTGTAAATATAGGATATGAGTTGTATGTGAGAGCCTAATAAATTCATTGATTAAAAAAAATTGAATTTAAGTTGAATTTAGCTAAAGTAAAACATGTTGCTTTGGGGCATCCAATTCCTCTTCTTTCTTTTTCTGCTGATCTGACATCGAGAAGCTACTCCTTCTTGGTCCAGTGTCATCATATGAGAGATCTTCCACTAATTCCGAGAAATCGGTCAAGCGGAGGGCTACCCTCAAATCACCTCTTGAGATATATAAACTCCTCCCCGGAGAAGAGCAGAAGCTCCTAGATTAGTATATATGTCTTAGATTCCCGAGTTTATTATTCTTGTCCTAATCCACCATAGAATTTTCAGAATGTACGAAAACATTGACGGAGAGGAATGCACCCAATATAATAATTATTTTTTGGTTTTTGTTACTACTTTCAGGATTTAATTTGCATAGTATGAATATTTTTTTTTTGTTTTTAAAAAATTGAGTTAAATGGTCAGCTTGTATATAAAAAAAAGTTTGGGTAAAAATGCCATGAATCCACCCTTAGAAATATTCGTATAGTTTTATACATGTTTTCCTAAAATAATTATTAAGGCACAATCAGTTTTTTCTTTTTTCTTTTTAGTTTAACAAAAGAGTAGAGATTTTAATTTATGACTTTTTGGTCGAGCATACGTGTCTTAAAGACATCCTCAAGTTGACCACACCCGTATGATCTCGAGTTTTAAGAAATTACATCACTATGTTGAATTTTACTAATATATTACATAATTATAAGTTGAGTTTTTAAAGCAATTATTAAAATACAAAGATATGAGTAGATGTTTAGAAATTACGTTAGTTTTTTTTTTTTTTTTGACCTCTGCGATAGTAGTACATGCCTTTATCTACTGATCTATGCTTGAATTGGTTGAAATTGCGTTAGTTGAATGTATATATTCTGGTTTAATTTAGAGCCGAGTAAGAAATAGAAGGAAATATGTGGATTTTTTTTTAGTGAGTTAAAGACGGTTTAAAAATAATTTATAAAGTTGAAACACCTTTTTTTTTTTTTTTTTTTATTTCTAGGATCAAATTGAAACGAAATTCAAATTATAAATTAAAATTTTAAAAATCGTAAAGACAAAATTGAAATCGAAAGTAGGGTCCAAATTTATAATTTAATCAATTTTACATTTATTTTGAGTCATATAAAAGTAAAACAAACCACATTATTTAATCATTTTTTTTAATTTAAAGAACACACCCAAGTGGGTGTGTTGAGCAAACAGTAAAAAGATAATGCATTGAATGCAAAGAGATTAAAGGAAGGAAAAAAAAAGTTTAGAAATCCAAGTGGCAACGACATAATTATGTGTAGAATAGAATAATTTCTCTTCAAGCCCACAAGAGTTGGAATAAAGCATATTATATATATATATATATATATATATATATATCTTTACTTACAATCATTCATTCACATAAGATAAAAAGCAAATCCGATTAACCATTTTTTACAACTCAAAAGTTTAACCAACAATGTTGCCTTTTTACTCACCATTTTTTTTTTTTTTTGTTTACAAATTAACTTGTTTGTCAATAGTTTGTTGTACAAGTTATTCCAAGGCTTTTTACTTCAAATTTGAGTTTTTTTTTTTTTTTGGTTCTTTTTGTTAGAATTTATATTGCTTAGATCATTTAATTTTTGTATTTTTTTAATCATTCTAAACGTGTCTTGATTTCTTGTAGTGGGATTTTTAAATTTATACCCAAAAAAAAAAAAAATTACTTTGAGGCATATTACATTTTATTAGTTGATTTCTTGTAGTGTTGATAAATAGAAGCACATCTTATTCATTAACATCTCGTAAATATTCCATCATAGTAAGGCAGTTAAACCAACTCTCGTACGAGCTCCAAACTCTACTATTGCTTTGAAATAAGATTGCTTTAATATAACACCTTTTTTCTCGCTTCCAAAAGCATAATGTTTAAAAAATATAGATGATTTTTTTAAAAGAATAATACACTTAATTTTTTTACCACACTTAAATGAGTAGTTTAATATGATATCAATTAGAAGGTTCTAATATATATTTATTATTATTATGATTTTGCTTACTAGATTGATATCATTTGCTTTTTTTTTTTTTTTTTTTTTTTGTTCAACAACA
>JAOANK020482984.1:0-12900 GCA_026257165.2 Telfairia occidentalis | reverse complement strand
GAATGCATATATTAACGTGCTGAAATTTAGAAGAAAAAGGTAAAAAGTTTGCATTCCATAAGAAAAACTAATAAATTTAAGAGTTCATAACAACCAATACCCTAAAACTAAGAGATTTAGCTACTGATATGCATCATTAAGAGTCTAGAAAATCTCCTAAAAATAAAATACATCAAATGTTTAAGAGAAGAGAGGGAACTTCCGGAAGAATCCACGCGTCTCGGCCGTAGGTACGCTTCTTGAGGTGTAAAACTCGATCCCAAGCACTCTGAAAATCCCTCAACTGCTCCAGAACATTAGCCTTCAGAGTTCTGTGTTGAATTCGTCAAAAATCGCACCAAAGACGGTCCTTTGACCTAGCAGCAAAAAGATCGTTATATAAATTTTGCCGATAGCGTTGAGACGCTATGTTGTAGCGTCTCGACGCTACCCTGTCCCAAAAAATTCTTAATTTTGTTTTTTACATATCTCCTTCGTTTCTTGGCCTAATTTGGCCTTCTTAGGCTCATTTTTTAGCCTGAACAACACCGAATCCATATTTTGGCCTCTCAATGCTCAGTTCCTACAAAATACATGAATAAATGTATCAAAACATACAAGAAAGACTACAAAATTACTAAGACTTCGGTCCTAAAATAACACTTTTTTGAGTGCTATCACATACACAGTGGTTTGGTAATTTTAGAGAAGTCCTTGATAAATCTCCAATAGAAACCTGCATGTCCCAAGAAACTACGAACTTTTTTGACTGATGTTGAAGTAGGTAGCTTGTAAATGACTTCTATCCCTGGATGCGATATCTTGTGTCCCAGAACAATTACCTCTTGCACCATTAAGTGGCACTTTTCCCAATTCAAGATGAGGTTGTTCTGCTCACAGCATTCCAATTCTCTCTCCATGTTGTTTAAATAGTTTTTAAATGACTTCCCAAAGACTGAAAAATCATCCATAAAACTTCCACTGTTTCCTCTATTAAGTCAGAAAAAATCGCCATCATGCACCTCTAGAATGTTGTTGGCGCATTGCACAATCCAAATGGCATCCTTCTAAATGCGAATGTTCCATAACGGCATGTAAATGTAGTTTTTTCTTTGTCTAATGGGTCTATATCTATTTGGTTATACCCTGAATAGCTGTCTAAGAAACAATAGTACTGTTGTCCAGCTAATCAGTCCAACATCTCATCAATGAAAGGTAGAGGAAAGTGGTCTTTCTTGGTAGCTTTATTGAGCTTCCGATAATCTATGCACACTCTCCATCTAGTAATAGTGCGTGTAGGAATAATTTCGTTTTTCTCATTGGTTATCACAGTCATCCCTCCTTTCTTAGGTACACATTGGACTGGACTAACCCATTCACTATGAGATATTGGGTATATTATTCCTACATCAAGCCATTTTATTATCTCCTTTTTTACTACCTCTTTCATTATGGGATTTAGGCAACGCTGGGCTTCCACACATTACATCTTCTTCCAACCTGTTTTGTGCATGCAGATTGCCGGACTTATCCCTAAAATATCTAGCTAGCATCCACCCTAATGCTCTGCGATGCTGCTGCAAAATCTGCAATAATAACAATTCATGTTCAGAACTGAATGCTGAAGAAATAATAACAGGGAACTTGTGATTATCATCTAAATAAGCATATTTGAGACTAGAGGGTATGAACTTTTTCTCCAATGTAAGAGCTTCAACCAATGAAGATTTCATGGGTCTGTGCCTCCTTTCTGTCAATTCGATTGTTTCAATAAGCTATTTGCATAACTGCTCCTCAGATGTTGCTGCCACAAAAACACTGCATAACTGTTGCACTTCTGAGTTGTAGTCCACTTTCATCCTGCTGTCTTCATCTCCATTCATATCCAACTCTTGTACCATGGAACATTCTTCAGTATCATCTGGATACTTAAGAGCATCAAACACGTTGAATGTGACTTGTTGATCATTCACTCGCATCGTTAGAATACCCTTTTGTACATCGATTAATGCTCTCCATGTTGCTAAAAATGGTCGCCCCATGATAATAGGAACATCTTTGTCAGCTTCATAGTCCAATATAATAAAGTCAGCTAGCAAAATGAAAGTATCCACTTTGACCAAAACGTCCTCTATTTTCCCTTCTGGGTGCGTCATTGAGCGGTTAGCAAGTTGTAGTGTGACTGTTGTGGGTCGAGCTTCACCTATTCCCAACATCTTAAAGATGGAGAGAGGCATCAAATTGATGCTGGCTCCTAAGTCGCATAATGCCTTGCCCACGTACTAGCCTCTAATAGAACATGAGATGGTAAAACTCCTTGGGTCTTTCATTTTCTTTGGAATCTTGCTTGACAAAATGGCGCTGCATTCATCCGTTAAAGTCATTGTTTCAAATTCGCCTAATCTCTTCTTTTTTGTCAGTATATCCTTTAGAAACTTGACAAAACTCGACATCTGCTCCAAGGCTTCTACTAACGAAATGTTTATGTGCAATTGCTTTAGCACATCCAAGAATTTCTTAAACTGGAACTCATCATTTTTCTTTCTCAACCTTTTGGGAAATGGTGGTGGGGGCAGTGCTGTTACTTCTGTCAATTTTTGGGCTGGCGCATTGCTGGTGCTTTTATCTTCTACTATTTCAAGTTTCCCTACCTTGGGTAATTCACCTGCTGTCTGCTGCTCCTCTTCTTTTGACTCTCTCCTAGGTCGTACAACGCTCTGCACTACATCATCCTCTTCTGCTAATTCTTTTCCACTTCTTAATGTCATAGCTTTGCATTTGTCCTTGCCATTGTTCTTTGGTGTTTCTGTGTTACTAGGTAGTGTGCCTATTGGTGTATTGCGAAATTTTGTAGCTAATTGCCCTACCTGCACTTCTAAATTTTTTAATGTTGCTGCTTGACTCTGCATAAGTGCATCATTCCTTGTAATATATTCTTTCATGAAACTCTCCAAGTTGTTGGATTGATGAGCTTGCTGTGCTGCCTTTGATGCTGCATTATTCTGAGGAAAGACAGTGTTCAGGAATTCGGGAGGGACTTGCGGTCGCATAGCTGGCACATTACTCCTATTGGCTTGCTGACCTCCCAAAGAAAAGTTTGGGTCCTGCCTCCATCCAGGGTTGTAGGTGTTTGAATATGGGTTGTTTCTTCCTGAAGTATTATATTCGATGCAGGACATTGCTACTGGATTTGATGGACAATCTTCAAACAAATGGTTTTCTCCACAAAGCACACAGCTAATTTTTGCTAAACTCTAAACTGCCTTAACTGGCTGATTTGCACCAAGATTCATTGATTTCAGCACATTCACCATTGAAGCTACTTGTGCACTAAGCTCTGTTATGGCATCCATCTCTATTCTCTCTCCAGCATTCTTCCGTTGACTGAGCTCTCTCTCATTAGACCAGTGGGCGTTATTACTAGAAACTCTTTCTAAAATGTCAAAGGCCTCATTATAGGTTTTCTGTAGCAATGTTCCATTAGCTAACGCGTCTAGAACTAACCACGAATTTGGAGTCAACTTATGGTAGAAATGCTCAATTTAGACGCAGCTGGGTAAACTATGATGAGGGCAATTTTTCAACAGCATGTTGTATCTTTCCCAAGCTTCATCTACAGATTCATTCTCGGACTGATGAAAAGTAACTATGTCACCACGTAGTACCGCATTTTTTGTTGGTGGAAAATACTTCAATAAAAACTTCTTTGCGAGATCCGTCCAGCTAGTAATTGATTCTGGGGGAAGTGAATTCAGCCATATCTTTGCAATATCTCTTAATGAGTAAGGAAACAACATCAATCGTAAGCTATCCTCGAAAACTCTGGAATTCTGAAAGAATTACACAAAGCCAGAAATGATTGCAGAAGCGAGTGAGGATTGTCAAGTTTAGATCCTTCAAACTGTCCATTCATTTGCAACATTTGGAACATCGCAAGCTTAAGTTTAAAAGTTGGCCCTCCATATAATCTTGTCTGAATTACTGGGTTGAAATCATTAAAAACTGGGGCAGCATATTCCCTAAAAGCTCTATCCCTGTCATTTGCCAACAACACTTGATTGTGCTGGTTTAGTTCCTGAGCTGGTCCTTGGCGCTCTCTCAACTGTACCTGGTTCCTTGGCATATTTGCCAAAGAGTCAAGAAAAGGTGCCTCCTGATTTTCCCCGAAGTCTTGTGCTATGGCAAGTCCTTGAGCTTGTCTAACTGCTCATCGGCGTTAAAGTAAGGTCCTCTCTATCTCCAAATCAAACATCTACACCTTTTTCGTTCATACACTAACTGTTTTGAAAAAGAAATACTGAAGGTAAGTAGAATGTTGTTGATCTCACTATTGAAAGATAGAGGGTCCTCAACACAAATATATGATTAACTGAAAGAAGAAAAATCTTAAGACAATGAGATACAAACAGTAATACAACAAAATAAGAATCCCCGACAACAGTGCCAAAAACTAGTTGTCTTCATAGATATGCGATAGATATGGCTCAGTGATACAAAATAATATAGAAAATGAATACAAAGAATTTTCAAGTATAAGTAATCGTACAAGTAATACTGAAGTATTCTAGGATATCGATCCACATGAACTATTCTTCCAGAAAACCTTACTACTAGACTCTTATCAGTTTACAATTACGTGTTGACCATAGGAAGAAAGAGGGGATGGAAATAACAATCACTTTAATTGATCTTAATGAAAGGGTAGTGGGCAGAGTTCTTTATAACAAACTAACAATTTTGAACTAGGGTAGTTGGTGGTGTTTATTGTGGTTATGTGTCACGATGCTGCAGCATTATCTGGGGTTGAGCTGTTTTAGTCTATAGACAGGTTGTTCCGTATACTTACTTTGTCGAGCATAACATACTAACATGTGAAACCTAATTATGTCTAACATCAGGTTTCGAGATCTCTCCAACTATCTATTATCTTATAGCTTCTTCATTATGTCTAATGAATCTACGACGTGAGGTTCCATCATCTTTTATATCCTTTCTTCTAGGTTTGACTAATACTTTACCTGTCAGTAAGAGTACTAGCTATCTAGAGCTACCAATGGCCAACTGGGAAGCTCACGATGACAACATCTCAAAAAGAAAGGAACAAGAATAAAACAAACTTCATTCCTCAGATTCAGCTACAGCAAGGTTCAGCATAACACCTTCATAACCAACTACCCATAAAGAAAATTAGCTAACACTCATCTTAAAATATGCAAGGTTCTGTCTCTACAAAAGTTTAAATGCAGAAAATAACTCAATGAAATAGAAAGTTAGAATAGGACATAAGTCAAAACAGTAGAAGAAATGAAACAACGAAAAATATATAAATGAGAGGGTGTGCGGAGGTGCAGATGGTAGCAGAAATCCAAGTGAGAATGCTTTCTTCTTTCAACAGAAACTCTTTTCTACTCGTCTTCTTCTACTTCCTGCTTCGCTTTCTTCTTTTCTCCTTCTCCCTCTCGCCTCCTTTTTTGTACCAATCTTTGCCCTAAAATAGCGCGCTTGGGAAATGTCCATTATGCTTTCCAATGCTCTGAAACGTGTGAGGATATCACAATGCACGCCTTTTTAGAACGTCACACGTACCCTATAGACAGTATTCGTACAGTCCTAACTTCTGGGAGTATTCTGGTTGCCGCAATGCTACGACAATCTACGCACGAGATGCTGCCGGGTTGTTCTGCAAATTAAACTTTCGCCAGCATTGTTGTTTTACTCTGCTACGTTCTCCTTATTTAAGCTTGCATACATATCACCTGCGAATTAGTATGATGTAATTGTATCAAGCAGGCAAATATAGAAATAAATCAACCTGAAATGTTTACTTTTACGGCTTATCTATAATCAAATATTAAATAATAGAGGTATAATAACCCTCATTTGGAGAGTTATCAACAAAGCAGATGTTTTCGTGTGGTCACATGAAGACATGTCAGGGATAGACCCCAACATCACGGTCCATCGGATCAACATTGGCCCTCCTAGCAGAAGCGTCGACCAGTCGACACTGTGCAAAGTGCAGTGATATAAAACGAGGTGAAGTGTTCCAGGATGCAGACTTTATTAAGGAGGCATATTACCTCGATTGGCTTTCTAGCATTGCCTTCGTAAAGACGGCCAATGGAAAATGGCGTATGCGTAGACTTAACCAACTTAAGTAAAACTTGCCCCAAGGATAGCTTTCTACTTCCAAGAATAGAGCAATTGTTGATGCTACGACCGGGCACGAGCTCTTGACTTTCATAGATGCCTACTCTGGGTATAACCAGATTAAAATGCATGTACCAGATTAGTAGCATATGTCCTTTATCACTGACCCGAGCCTGTACTGGTACAAGATAATGCCTTTTAGCATGAAAAATGCTGGGGTAATGTACCAATGCATGGTCAAAACGATGTTCACTAACCAGATCAGCTGCAACATAGAAGTCTACATCGTGACATGTTGGTAAAGAACGTCAATTCAGAAAGCCACGAGGCCGACCTGGTCGAAGCCTTCGATGTTCTTCAGTAATACTAGATGAAGCTGAATTCCACTAAGTGCTCCTTCGGTGTCACATCAGGAAAATTCCTAGGATCCATGGTTCACTAGTGTGGGATTGAAGTAAATCTCAACAAAGTCAAAGCAGTCCTAGACATGGAAGCTCCTAAAAACCTTAAACAACTGCAAGGTCTCAACCGGTGAATCGCCGCCCTCAATAGGTTCGTATATCAGGCCACCGACAAGTGCCTCCCCTTCTTCAAGATTTTTAGGAAAAATTGATCTTTCTAGTGTATCATGTAATACGACCAAGCCCTCGCTTAGTTGAAGGAGTACCTAAGCTCAACACCACTCCTCTTGAAGCCAGTACGAGGAGACAAGCTCCAACTCTACTTAGCCGTCTCTGATACAGCGATTAGCTCTGCCCTAGTCAATTAAGAAGACAGGGTGCAAAAAACCATTTACTACACGAGCAAGGCCCTTGTTAGCACAAAAATGAGGTACCCAGACCTTGAGAAGATAGCCATAGCTCCGGTCACCTCAGCTCGAAGGCTCTACTCCTACTTCCAGGCACATCAGGTAACCATGCTCACAGACTTACCTCTGAAATAGGTTATGCACAAGCCTGAGTGTCTGAAAGGCTGATGAAGTGGGCTGTTGAACTCAACCAGTATGACATACGCTACGAGCACTAGACCTTGATCAAAGGGCAAGCTGTGGCAGATTTCATCGCCGAGCTCACCCGACCATGAGCGCCAGAGACACAAGAAGAGCCTTGGACTTTGTACGTTGATGCATTGTCAAACAAAAAGTGTTTCAGAGTGGAATTTTACTAATCTTGCCCGACGAAACTAGATTCGAGTACGCCCTGCGCTTCAAATTTTAAGCATCCAACAATGAAGTATAATATGAAGTGTTGATAGCTGGCCTTAAAATGGTCATGGCCTTGAGAGTTCGGAAGCTTTACATCTTAAGCGATTCCCAACTCATAGTGAGCCAAGTCACCGAGGAATACTAGGCCAAGGATGAAAGAATGGCAAAGTACCTGAAGAAGATACGTGAACTCTTAATCAGATTCCAATTCACTATAGAGCAAATACTTTGCTCACAAAATTCCAACACCGATATCCTGGCAAAGCTGGCTACAACATTTGAAAGGGAACTATCGAGGACAGTGGTTGTGGAGATCCTGCCTCGACCAACCACAAATGCGATCGAAGCTCTATCCACTCAGATGCACCCTCCTTGCAGGATGGATCCCATGAGCAGCTACCTCCGGGTCGAGATAGTAGCAGATCGCCTTGAGGTGATAAAACTCTAAAAAGTGCTATTTTAGGTCCTAAATTATAGAGGTGATAAAACTCTAAAAAGTGCTATTTTAGGTCCTAAATTATAGAGGTTTTATGGGCTTTTAGGTCTTTTTTGATGCCTTCAATTTTGAATTTGTAGGAACCAAGCAACAAGAGGCAAAAATATGGATTCGGGTTAGTTCGGGTTGAAAAATAGGCCTAAGATGAGCAAAAACGACCAAGAAACAAAGAAATGAGGCTCAAATTAGTGAAGACCTGAGTGGCAGCATTGAGACGCCAGCATTAGGTGTCTCAATGCCTAATTCTGCAAAAAAGCAAGCGCCAGGAGGAACAACGTGGAAACACCGTTCAAGGACGTCTCAACGCTGAACAACATGCATGTGCCCCTCGCCGCATAGCCTCGTGCATGTGCGACCATGACAACCTCATGCTCCCACCGCGCGTCCTCAATGCCCAAGGCGAATGCATTCCCGATCAATGCCATGCATAACTGCGCTCGACGCCACCCTGCAACGCTACTCAACGTGTGCGTGCCCTTGTATACCTGCGTACATGTGCAGTGTATAGCGTCTCGACACAGCTACCTTTTGCCCATGTGCCCAAAACGTCTGTTTTGGGTAAGTCACTTCGAACCAGCGTCGAGACACTATCTCTAGCATCTCGACGCTATCGGCAGTTTAGTATAAATGCATCTTTTCTTAATTCGGGCTGGGGAGTTCATTTTTGGGGTTCGATTTTTTAGGAATTTCAATGGAAAACTTCGAGGAACACTATTCTGGAGAGTTTGAGAGGTCTTGGGGAGCTTGAGATCTGGTTTTCACACCTTGGGAACTGTGTCCACACTGAAAACTACGTGGATTTCACTTGGGAGTCTTCTCTTCCTTCTCCATTTCAGTTCCTATATTTTTTATGTAGAATTTCTCAATTGAATTCTATAATATACAGTGGCTAGTTAGCTTTGTTTTACGGTATTGAGATTTAAAGACCCGTTAAATGACTTGATTTAATATTTGAATGCATTAAATTCTTGATTGCCTTTTAACTTCTAGCTTTATTTACCTTCAATTAAGTGGCCATTAATTGCTAGGTTCTTGCATTTATTGTCTTGCTTGAGAGAGAGGGTAATAAATTAGACCATGGAAATTGAACATGGGTTCTCTTATGCACGAAAGTGATAGGAGATTGTATGAGGTCTGTCATGAATAAATTATTTTCCAACTTTTTGTTCTAATTACAAGAAATTGAGTTAGGATAGATAATTAAGGGTGGTTCAGATCGAGAGAGGAAACCTAAATTAATGAAATTCTAGACTTAGGCGAAAAATGGAAGAAAATGCATTTCGGTAGTAATTTAATTGTTTAATTGGGTCGTTAAACATACCAACACCCTAGAATCGTCTTTCCGTTGTTTAAATCTACTATTAGCGAGCATTTTTTTTAATGCTTTCTTTAATTTGTGTATCGTTACATGACCTTGTTATCCCTAAATAAAATCAAAAGAATTAATTGATAAATAGGAAAATTAGAAATCGTGATTCTCTGAGGACGATATTCGGTCTCTTGGGCCGTTATTAGTATGATTGACTCGTACACTTGTGGTGACACATTGTTGGATGTGATCAAGTTTTTGGCGCCGTTGCTGGAGAATCGGTGTATTTTTAATTTTCCTATTATCGAGGTGTTCGGAGCGATCTTAATTTAGGGTGTAATGGTACGTGATTTTTCATTTTCTTTATTTTGTGTTATTTTTTGTGTATGCCACGTACTCGAGGCACTGACCCTATTCCCTTTGATCTAGAAATTGAACGAAACTGTAGAAGGAATCTTAGAGAACAGAGAGTAGTGCTCGAATCAGTGACCAAGCAAGAAGGAGACCCACGGGCTATCCAAGATTATTTTCAGCATACAACCTCTAATGCTCAGCCAGGGATTGTGCACACACCGATAAATGCCAAGAATTTTGAATTGATGTCGGGACTTATCCAAATGGCTCGAGATTGTGCTTTGAGGGGCTCTATTGTGGATGACCTGCATAAGCATATTCGCTCTTTTCTCGAGATTTGCATCATAGTTAAATTAAATGGGGTACCCAACGATTCCATTCACTTACGTTTGTTTCCTTTCTCTTTATAGAGCAAGGCGAAAGATTGGTTAGAGACCTTACCAGCCGACAAAATCTCGACATGGGATGAGCTCACTCAAGCTTTTCTGAATAAATTCTTCCAACTAGCAAAAACCCAACGATTGACGAATGAGATCAGCAACTTTAAACAAGCTGATGATCAGCAGTTCTACTAATATGGGGAAAGATTCAAGGACTTGCTAAGAAAATGCCCTCAACATGGATATCCCGATTGGCTCCAGGTACAACCTTTTTATAATGGTTTATTGAGTACTAACAAATCGATCATGGATGCAGCTTCTAGAGGATCAATTTTCTCCAAGACCCCAGAAGTTTCCCAAGCTCTACTGCAAGATATGGTCGCCACAAGCTATAATTGGCCATTGGAAAGGACTACGAAGAAGGATGTAGGGATATATGAGCTCGATGAGGTAAGTTCCCTTGAGGCTCAAATGGCTTCGTTAACTAACATTTTAAATAATCTTGCGATGTCAGGAGATACACAATCCATTGCTTCTTTGGCGGCGTGTAATGCTTATCAGATGAACCATGATCAAGAGATGGAGCAAGCCCATTATGTGAATCAAAATTTTGGATATCAACAGTGATCCCCCATTCAGAATAAGTTTCACTCTCAATAATCCTAGTTGCCGACTCATTACCACCCAAGTTTGCGCAACCATGAAAATTTTTAATATGATAACACGAAAAATGTTTTACAGGGACCTCTAGGATTTGCATCTTCATATTCCAAACAACAGTCCGACGATCCATCTCTTAAGAAGATGTTGGGAACCTTCATAGTAGATTCCCCAAAAAAACAGAACAGTTACCCTGAAGAGTAAGGTAGAGAGTCAAGAAAACGCTTTGAAGAACCTTGAGGTGCAAGTAGGCCGATTGCCACTACATTAATCACAATGTAGAAGGGTAGTTTCCCAGTAATATGGAGGTGAACCCTAAGAAGCACTGTAAGGCCATCATGTTACGCTATGGTAAGGCCTTGGCTAAGCTCGAACAAAGAGTTGAGGCTACCCCAGCTTCAAAGGAGGATGTGAGTGAAAATGGGGAGAAGTAGAAGAAATCGAAGGAAGAAATAGAGAAGAAAGCTTAAGAGAAATCTAAGGGAGTGCCCTTCAATTCATGGAAGCGTTCTAACCCTATTTTTTTTTATTCCTAATCATATTCCTTACCCTCAACGATTTCAGAAAAAGAAAGATGATGCCCAATTTACTAAGTTCTTGGATATTTTTAAGAAATTGCATATTAACATCTCGTTTGCAGATACATTGGAATAGATGCCAAACTACGTTAAGTTCATGAAGAATGTGCTATCCAAGAAGAAATAGTTTGGATAGTTCAAAAAGGTTAGTCTATTAGAGGAGTGTCGTGCAATCATCTAGAGGAAGTTACCCGAGAAACTCAAGGACCCAGGGAGTTTTACTATCCCTTCTACTATTGGTAACATTTTTGTTGCACGTGCATTATGCGATTTAGGTGCATCAATTAACCATATGCCTCTATCTGTGTTTAGGAAATTAAACTTTGGAGCCATACAACCAACCACCATCTTTTTGCAGCTTGCAGATAGTTCTTTGACATTCCAAAAAGGTATTATTGAAGATGTGTTGTTTAAAGTTGATAAGTTTATTTTCCTTGCAGACTTTATTGTGTCTGATATGGAGGAATACTGAGGTGCCCATCATTCTTGGACGTCCATTCCTAGCCACAGGAAGGGTCCTTATTAACGTTCAGCAGGGTAAACTCACTCTAAGGGTGGACGAGGAAGAGGTAATTTTTAATATCTATCCATCGACGAGGTAAGTATTTGTAATAGAATAGGTGTTGTGAATTTTGTTGTTGCTGAACTGAGATCTGTTATGTTTTCTTCTACTGAGACTGATGAGAAAAACATGTTGAATATTGATTGTGATGATGTGGACATGCTAGATACTGATGATGATCATGATTCTTTTGATGAATTGTCTATTTTCCCTGTTGAGGATGAGCACGAGCATTTACATGTAGAACATATCCATGCTTGTGAATTTGAGAAACACTCTGCTTTGGAAATGAAGTTGTTGCCTAACCATCTTGGAGATGCATATCTAGGTGAATCTTCTACCTTTCCTGTAATTATTTCGAATGACTTGACTAAAGCAGAGGAGGATAGATTGTTAGCGGTCTTGCATGCTCATAAATCTACTATAGGATGGTCGATTAGCGATCTTAAAGGGGATAAGTTCGTCCATAGTCATCCATAAGATTCTCATGGAGGATTCATATAGGTCATCTATTGAGCATCAAAGGAGGTTAAACCTTGTTATGAAGGATGTAGTTAAGGCCGAGGTGCTTAAACTGTTGAATGCAGGGATTATCTATGTTATTTCTAATAGTGCATGGGCAAGTCCTGTTCAAGTAGTGCCTAAGAAATTGGGGATGACTGTTCTTAAAAATGAGCATTATGAATGTATCCCCACTAGGACTATGATAGAGTGGCGTGTTTGTATCGATTATAGGAAGTTGAATAAGGCTACTAGGAAAGATTAATTTCTTCTTCCTTTTATCGATCAAATGTTTGATAGACTTGCTGGATATCCCTACTACTGCTTCCTCGTGTTGGGATTGGTGTCCAAAATCTCATGGGACCTCGTAGTTTGTAACTTGTATATATGACAATTTATTAATTTAATAAAATAAGAAGTATTTTATTTGACATTCAGATCGTTTTAATTCTATCCAATAAACTAAGATCTTGGGTTATTGAATATAACTTGAACAGTATGTAGTAGGCATACAAGTGGATCTTGTTCAAGTAATAACCTAAAAAGTGTGCAATATATGGATAAGGTTGGGTGCCCTATCTTGGTAACACTACGGATACGACTAACTTTGTAATTGTTACATGAGTTGTAAGTGTTGGGTATGTATGTCTTAAAACTTGAATGGCTTGTAAACACGTTCTATTGTCAATAAAGTTGTTATTGATGTTATTCAATAAAGTTGTTATTG
>JAOANK020482884.1:0-12902 GCA_026257165.2 Telfairia occidentalis | reverse complement strand
CAATCTTAATGATTCTATCCTAAAGAGAATATCGAGACTGCTTGATAGAGACAGACTTATATCCTAACTAATTATATTACATTCAAAAGAGTAGGGTTACAAAGTATTAGAGGAGAGTGGTCAAACAATAATAGTAGTAGAGATTTTATTTTCAGAAATAAGACAAAAGAAGCAAAATAATTTTACTAACATAAATAATTAAAAACAAGAGAGCTCAAAGACAAGAGACAACCAACACCTCTTCTAGTCATCGGTCTTCAAAAACAGAATTTTTCTCCTCTGCATCCTCGTCATGCACCATCGGGGGTGGTAGTGTGGCTAAGTATGGTCTTCATCTTGTGCCTATTCAGATTGATCAGGTTTTGCAGTACGACGTGATTTTTTCCTTCTGGTTCTTGTTTATTGCCTCTTGTCTTTGCAGCCATGCTTGCTTAAAAAAATTTCTTGCAAAATTAATTTTCTTAGAATAAACTATTCCAACGGATCTATTGCTGACGCAATTGCCCGAGTGAATATTCTGAATTTTGCAAAAAGAATGTTTTATCTTTAATTTTCTCAAGTAAAGTAATTCAATTATATTATTTTTCCAAATAAAATCCTTGATTTTGCATATTCAAAAATTCAAATAAATGAATATTTTGAATATATTTTCTCATTCTCTCAGCTGTAATATTTATGCTACCTTAAAACACATGAACTCCCATAAATACCTATAATAAAACAAAATAATTCAAAGATAATTAAAGAAAATACAATCAAATCTATTTTTTTTAAAAAAAATTAAAGAAAACTAAAAGTTACAGAATAACGAAATTAAATTTAACGAAATCAAATCTAATCAAATTAAACAACATAAACAAATAAATGAACTTCTAATTCAAACATACTCTTGAGAACATTCCTAACGAAATCAAATCTCTCTGCAATCTTCATGGTCTATCAACTTTCTAGCAACTGGAGAGAAGCACATTTCTAAAAAAAGTTCTCTACCCAATAATGCTTGATCCTCTGTTCATTGACCTTGAAGTTTCTCTCATCTTTTTCATCCCACAACATGACAACTCCACATGGTAGTACTTCAAAAATAGTGAAAGATCAAGACCAACGAGACTTAAAATTTCCAGAAAAGAGTTTAAGCCTTGAGTTGTACAACAATACTTATTGACCTTTTTCAAAGTGCTTAGGAATCTGTCTCCTATCATGCCACACTTTAGTCTTCTCCTTGTAGACTTTCGTATTTTCATAGGAAAAATGATATTGCTCCTCCGACTCATTTAACTGTAGAAATCTCAATGCTCTAGCAGTTGTGGTGTCAAAATTCAGATTTTTCAAAGCCCAAAAAGCCTTATGCACTAACTCCAAAAGCAAATGACATGTCTTACCATAGACTAACCTATAAGGAGACATTCCTTAAGGTGTCTTGAATGTAGTTCTATAAGCCTAAAGAGCGTCTGATAATATGAAAGACCAATCTTTCCTATTTTTGTTAACAACCTTCTCTAGGATTCCCTTAATCTCTCTATTTGAAACTTTAGCTTGACCATTGACTTGTGGATGATAAGAGGTGGATACTATGTGCTTAACACACTACTTTTCTAATAAATTACTTAGGATCCTATTAATAAAATGAGGTCCTTTGTCACTTATTAGAGCGCATTGAGTTCTGAAACGAGTAAAGATATTCTATTGGAGGATCTTCAAAACTGTTTTAGCATCATTCTAGGCACAAGCAATTGCCTCCAGCCACTTTGACACATATTCAACGGGTAGCAAAATGTAAGAGTTGCCATTCGAATGGGGAAAACGTCACATGAAATCAATCCCCCAGACGTCACTTAGCTCAATCTCCAAAATGAACGTGAGTGGCATCTCATCCTTGACTCCGAGATTTCCTTTCCTTTGGCACTTATCACATGTCTTGCTAAATAAGTAAGTGTCCTTGAATATTGATGGCCCAAAGTAATCTGGTTGCAATGCTTTAACTACAGTTCTTTGCCCTCCAAAGTGTCATCCATAGGGTGCTGTATGATAATGCTCCAGTTTAGCTAGAACTTCTAATTGAGAAACACACCTTCTCACTTTCTATCAACACACTGCCTGTAGTCAAATGAATCATCCTAGAAGTAGAATTGCACATCATGAAGAAACCTCTAGAAGCAATAACCTAACAACTAGATAGTTAGCAATATCTGCAAACTAAGGTATTTCAACATCTGTAATCTGAGCTATTGTAAACAGGTGTTCATCTGGAAACCAATCATGGATATCTAGTTGCTGCAACATTTCTTTTGTTTGCTCAACTCTTGAAAGATGATCTTGAACATAATTCTCCAAACCTTTCTTATATTTAATCTCCAGGTCGAACTCTTGCAGTAAAAGCACCCATCTGATAAGTCTTGGCTTTGCATCCTTCTTCTCCAACAGGTAGCGAATTGTTGCATGATCTATAAAAACAATAACTTTATAACCTACCAGATATGGCCTATATTTTTCAAAAGCAAAAACTACTGCTAAAAGCTCATTCTCTATAGTTGTGTAATTTAATTGTGCTTCATTTAAAGTTTTGCTGGCGTAATAAATTGGATTAATCATCTTGTCGTGCTTTTATCCCAGCATTTCTCCAATAGCATAATCGCTCGCATCACACATCAACTCGAAGGGTAAACTCCAATTGGGTGATGAAATAATTAGTGGAGTGATCAATGCCTTCTTCAACACCTGAAAAGCTTAAACTCAAAAGATATGTTAGCTTCTAATAACATGCAAATAAGTTTAGAGAATTTTGAAAGCTCCTTGACGAACCTTCGGTAAAAACCAGCATGACCAAGGAAACTCCTAATTTCCTTAATAGAATTTGGGTTTTTCATCTTCTCAATGATTTTAATCTTGGCTCTATCCACTTCTATTCCTTTTCCATAAATCTTATGACTTAGAACAATGCTTTTCTTCACAATTAAGTGACATTGTTTCCAAATTTAAAACTAATTTTGTCTCTTTCACATCTCTTTAAAATTTTACCCAGATTATCTAAACAGTTGATGAATGAACTCTCAAAAATTGAGAAATTGTCCATAAACACTTCCATGATTGATTCAATTATATTAGAGAAAATATCCATCATACACCTCTAAAAAATTGGTGTAGCATTGCAGAGACCAAAGGGCATTCTTCAAAATGCAAATGTACCGTAAGGGTAAGTAAACATGATTTTCTCTTGATCACTAGGGGTTATACTAATCTTGTTATAACTAGAATAACCATCTAAAAAACAATGATAAGCTTGACTTGTGAGCCAATCCAACATTTGATCAATAAAAGGCAAAGAGAAGTGATCCTTATGCGTAGCTGTGTTTAGCTTCTTGTAATACATACATACCTTCCAACATGTTACTGTGCTAGTAAGAATAAGTTTGTTGGTTTCATTTATGATCACAGCCATTCCTCCTTTCTTCGGCATACACTAAATAGGATTGACCCAATTACTATGTGCTATAGGATAAATAATTCACAACCTCTTTCATAGCCAAATTCAGCCTTCTCTTCTGCTCCACAAACTTAAAGTTTCCATCTTCTAAATTAATCTTATGCGTGCAAAAAGATGAGTTCATACCCTTAATGTCTGCAAAAGTTTAGCCAATTGCCTTCTTGTATTGTTTCAGCAATTGAATTAATCGATCTTCATCGTTTGGCAATAAATTTCCTGCAATAATGATTTGCAATGTTTCTTTCTCACCTAGCTACATACACTTCAAATTCGATGGCATGGTTTCAAATCTAGCTGCGGTGGTTCGTCAACAGATGGCTTCATGGCTGGAGATTTCTTGTCATTCAAATATGAAGTTTCAAATGTTTTGTTACAATATGAAATCTGACATACCTCTATATTTGATGTCTCATAACAATTGACCTCACATTCTGCCTCTATAGGCATACCATCCCCAAACTATTAAACATATTATTCCTGCAATTTTGTCTCAAATGTACCTTTAACAAATTTCTTCAGCAATTGAATGGCTGAAAAACCAGTTAGCGAGTTGAAGTGTGACAGTGATAGGTCTCACTTCTCCCACTACTAATTTCTTGTAGATTGATAATGGGATGAGATTGATACTTGCTCCAAGATCATATAATTCTTTTCCCAATTCCTTTCCTCCAACTGAAACAAGAATGGTGAATGATCTAGGATCCTTAACCTTCGGAGGTAACTTATTTTTTAGGATGGCACTATACTTTTCAGTCAAAGATACTATTTCGTATTCTCGTAAACTCTTCTTCTCAATCAGAATGTCCTTGAGGAATTTCATATAATTTGGCATCTGCTCCAAAGCTTCTACCAACGGTATGTTTTTGTGAAGTTGTTTCAATACCTCTAAAAATTTCTCAAATTGGACCTCTTGAGTTTTTTGCTTGAATCTTTGTAGATAGAGAGGTGGTGGAGGTTTGAAAGAAATAGCAAGAGTGGATCTCAAAGCTTCTACAGTTTTGGTTCTAGGAACTTCCTTTACTTCATCTTTGTCTCCTACTGTTTCTTTAATCCTTACTTCACTGCTCATGCTCTCTTGATGATTAGCAGAATTCTGATTCACGCTCTTTGGCTAGGGCAAAAAACTTGTTCTAGACAAGGTCTTTTCACTTCTGATTTCTACTGCTTGCACTTGCTCTTTACGTTTCCTCTTAAGGTTTTCAGTATCAGAAGAAGGTTGTCCTAGAGGTTGCGTTTTTAATTCACCTGCTGACAACAATCCAAAAGTGCTATTCTAGCGCCTTAAATTTAGTAGTTTTGTGGGCTTTTAGGTGTACTTGATGCTTTATTTATTAAATATTTAGGAACTGAGCATTCGGAGGCAAAAATACTGATTATGTACTGTTCAGGTTGAAAAGTGAGAAGAGGAAGTGTAAATATTGGCTAAGGCATGAAAAAGGATGATGAAATTGAAGAGCAACCTTAGAGCAGCATTTCAACGCCAAAGGATGGCATTGAGATGCCTAAATAGTAACTAGAAAGCAAAAAGCTGCAGCGATGAGACGTTGGAAGAACCCGAACATCAGAAGGAGGCCCAAGAGACTGAAGAGAAGATGAAAAATGAAGAGAAGGTTGAAGAGACATCGAGGGAGGCACTCAAAGTATCATCTTCAAGGAAGTATTCTAACTCTATCCTTGTTAATCTTAATATCATCCCTTACCCTTAACGGTTTAGGAAGCAAAAATTAGATGCTCAATTTTCAAAATTCTTCGAGATCTTTAAGAAACTGCACATAAACATACCTTTTGATGATGCGCTTAAACAAATGCCGAATTATGTGAAGTTTTTAAAGCATATCATGACTTCAAAGAAGACGTTTGAGTAGCACGAGACAGTGAACTTGACAAAAGAGTGCAACGCGATCATACAAATGAATATGCTCGAGAAACTAAAAGATCCAGGGAGTTTTACTATTCCTTACACTATAGGCAATCTTTTTATAAATCGTACTTTATGTGACTTAGGATCTTCAATTAACTCAATGCCTCTGTCTATTTATAGGAGATTAAACTTGGGTGAGGTGTAACCCACAATAATATCGCTGTAGTTGGCAGATCGATCCATCACTCACCTCAAGGCATATTGGAGGACATTCTTGTCAAGGTCGACAAATTCATATTCTTTACAAACTTTGTGGTCCTTGACATGGAGGAGGATGTCGAGGTACCCATCATC
The DNA here is from genome assembly GCA_026257165.2 of Telfairia occidentalis. Lineage (NCBI taxonomy): Eukaryota > Viridiplantae > Streptophyta > Magnoliopsida > Cucurbitales > Cucurbitaceae > Telfairia > Telfairia occidentalis. The sequence continues at coordinate 7,203 of JAOANK020482884.1, read as the reverse complement.
CTTGGGAGGCCATTCTTGGCCATTGGAAGAACCGTAATCGATGTGCAGCAAGGTAAGCTAACATTGACCGTGGATGACGACGAGGTAAAGTTTGATAGTTATCGATCCACTAAACACCCTGTTGAGGTTAGTATGTGCTATAAAGTCAAAAATTTAGACAAACCTGCTGCTAAGTCTAAATATAATTCTACTGTGGTCAAATGTACTATGGATGAAAATAATAGAATGTTGAAATCTAGGTTAAACTTGTCATCCATACCCCTAGTTCTGTTTCTTCTTCTATTTTGAATTTTGATTCTGGTTGACATGCTAGAGATAGTCCTCGGACTATGTTGCATGCTGATAGAAAGCTTGGGAAAGATAAGCCTCCCGATATAAAATTGAAACTCCTATATGTGCATTATAGATATGCATTTTGTGATTCTTCTATTCATGTTATTTTACCTGCTAGTGTGAGCATCGTAGAAGATAATATTTTTCTAAATGTGCTTCGTAGGATTAAGAATGAATGCAAAAAGGAGGCTCACTAGATACAGGAGATGGTGGTGAAAGACCGAGGATTTGATGTCCCGTCCACCTAGAGACGTTAAATCAATTGATTCTTGGGAGGCAACGAAAGCATTTCTTTCCTCTTCCCTTTACTTTTCTTGTTTGTTTGTTAGCTTGTTGTTTTTGTAAGCCCAGCTCTTCCTTATTTCTTGCCCTTTATTTCAGAAGTCATAGCACAGCCGTACTTAGTCCACTTGCATGTCGTGTTGTCGACCGTCTCACCCTTCAGGCCAGTATCGTTTACTTTGTTCTTTGTCTTTTCTTTTTCATTCATTGGGACAATACATGATTTTAAGTTTCGAGTGCGGTGTCTTGAGTACTCTGTGCTGTTAGAATAGATTACATGTGAATTGTGTGCTGAGCTCCTGAAAATGTTGTTGATTGAGATTGATGATTTAGAATTTTTGATAGCTTAATTGCCTAACCGTGTGCTAAAAAGGTAGAATTTGCAATGCTTGTATGTTGAGGACTATGACTTTCCATGATTTGCTAGGATGTGTATGTGAGTTGAAATAGGCAAATTAGTAGGCCTACTTCTAAAGTGAGTCATGTTTGAAATCCTTCTTTGAATTCCTTTTATTTTGAGCATGTAGTCTCCCTATTTATAATCTTGAAGGTTTAGAGTGTCGTTAATGAGATTAGGCATAAAATGTTTCAAAATGGACTGATTATTAGTGAAATTCTAAGTTAAAGCAGTATATGTTGAAAATGATGTGTGCTAAATAAAAAGTCTAAAGAGGTTACTCCTCATTTCTTGTTGTGTGAGTAATCAGGGGCACGTATGACGCTCGTAGAGAGCCTTTGCACTCAAACCATATAAGGAAAGTAAGTATTATCCTAGAATAGAGGTACTACTTGTAGGTAGATAGATACTCAGCGCCTAGGAAGCGGGGGTAAGGAGGAACGAAGGTAGTAATGTCTTGACTAGGCTCCTCGTTTAGTAAAAAGAAAAAAAATGAAATAAAAAAGAGTAAAGAAAAAATAAGATGAAAAGGAAAAAGAAAGAAAAAGAAACTTTTTCCTTAAGCTACCTTAAATTAGAAACACTTACTTGAAAATGATTTAGTGCTAGAGTAGGGGTAGCTTAGGAAAAACTTCATTAAATGCACTCCAGGTTTGTAATGACTACAATGGGATGGACTTGCACAGACACACACACACGCACAAGGGAGGATAAGAATTGGCCTTCGACTTTCTTACTGATAGAATGTGCAACATTTATTTTATTGTGCTCATTACATGTTAGTGTGCATTGAGATACGAGTTTGAAACATGCTAGTATAGAAGTTCTCTTATATGTTATGTTCTAATTTTGCTCAGGACTAGCAAAACTCTAAGTTTGGGGTAGTTGATAGCACTCCAAAAAGTGCAAGTTTAGAACCTAAACCTTAGTAGTTTTGTAGGCTTTCTTGTATGTTTGGATGTCATTATTCATGTATTTTGTAGGAACCGAGCATTGAGAGGTGAAAATACGGATTTGTGATGCTCAAGTTGAAAAATGAGCCTAAGAAGAGTAAATTTGGCTAAGGAACAAAGGAAATATGTCAAAAATAAAAGTGCAGAATTTTCAGAGCAGAGTAGCATTGAGATGCTACAATGCAGCGTCTCAACACTATAGAAAACCAGTGGTAGACTTGTAAATTATGAGTGTAGCGTTGAGACGCTGTCCCTTAGCATCTCAACGCTACTGCAATGTAGTGCTTAAGTTTCTTTTTGCCGCTAGGGTTGAAGGAGTTCATTTTGGGTGCAGTTTTGAGTGTAATTTTGGAGCTTCAGAGCCAGTTTATAGTGAGCAACCATGCTACAGCAGATTCGAAGTTGTTCTAGTGTTCAGGGTGAAAATCACAAGCATTGGAGTCAGTTTGGAGCCAGAGATGAGGAAGAATCTGCCCAAGAGTTTTCCCTTCTCTCTTTATTCTTCTGTAATTTGTCATGTTGGGTTATTCTAAACTGATTTTGATGATGTATTTTAGTTAAACCCTTTAGTTTTAGGGTGTTTGTTAATTTTATGGACAAGTAAGTACGTTATTGAGTTCTTGAATGCATTGTTAGCGGTTTTATTCTAAATTTTAGCATTGAACCTTTATGTTTATCTAGCAAATAAATGTAATGTATGCTGTTTTACTATCTTGTTCGAAAGAGCGGGTAGTAAAGTGAACATTGGGATTTAGACACATGTTTCTCAAGGTGCAAAATTGGTAGGGGCGCGTGTGAGGTTTGTAATAGGTTATGTTTTGCCACTGTCAAACTCTTATTGCGAGATATCAAGCTGGGAGTTGTTTGTGAGGGTTGGTGGACCTCAAGAGGGGGAAACACGAGTTTAGAATCCTTAGACTTAAAAAATTTGTAATTCATTGCATCTCTCAAATTTAATAAAATAATTAATTACACCGTTTAACATCGTCAAGACCCTAGAACTACGTTATTCCTTGATTTTTCTTTCTTTTGTGCCTCTTAGCATTCTCATTTTACTTGCTTACTAGATTAGACATGTTGTATGCCAGTTCGTTTCCCTAAAAAAATTTGACAACTATTATTTTGGTACTAAATAGATTAATAACCCGATTCCCAGAGGACGATACTCTATCTCTAAGGCCGCTTTATATTACAATTTGACCCGTGCACTTTTGGTAACGCAGTGAGTTGCGATCAGTTGCAATCACTTGCCAATTGTCCAATCTAGATTTTACAATTCCTTAATGAAGCTTGTTGGCTCTGAATAATTGCATCATTCTTAGCCATGTACATCTTCATTAGATTCTCTAAAGAATTGCTAGAATTTTGCTAGGCAATTGCCTATTCTGCTACGCCACAAATTTCTGATTCTATTGTGCTGAAGGGTCATGATGATTTCCTCCTTGATTCCAAGAGTAATTACGATGATTCCTCCACCTAGGATTGTAGGTGTTAAAATGAGGATTGTTTCTGCTTATGTAACAGACTGATGTTGGATTGTTAGGTCAAAATTTATAACTCTACCCTTCTCCACAAAAAACATATGACTCTATTGTAACTTGATTCACAGTAGTGTTCTGTGGTGTAAAATTCCCTAATGATAGGTTTTGATCATGTTTGTCAAAGAAGCGATATCTGCCCTAATGGATGTTTATGCATTCACTTTCGTTTCTCCTTGTGGTCTTCTTCCATAATTTGATCTTGCACCTTACCATTAACAACTATTGGTTGATATCCTTTCCAAAATGTCATATGCTTCATTGTAAGTTCTTGATATTAAAGCACCATTTGCTGAAGCATCTATCATGCTCTGTGTAGCTAAATTTAAACCATTGAAAAGATCACAAGTTGAATACACTAAGGAAAACTATGATGAGGGCACTTTCTAAGGAGTTCTTTATACTATTTCCAAACATCTATAATAGGTTCATCCACGTGCTACCTGAAAGATACAATTTATGCTATAAGTTTGGCATTCTTTGTAGGTGGGAAATATTTAGTTAGAAATCTCTCTACCAATTCATTCTAGGTGGTGATGGATTCTTGAGCAAATGTAGTTAACGATGCTTTTCCTTCATCCGTCAAGGAATAAGAGAGCAAAGATAATCGTAGAGCATTGATAAGATTCATGGTGTTCCACAACTTCCAACAAGACCTATGACACGATCCAAGGCCAAGAAGATTCAGCAAGCATTCATTCTTCATCTACAAAATTTTGTTGGATCGATTCAACCTCCATTTCATGTGTTACATGTTGATTCGAATGAAGAAGGACCATTTGGAGCTTTAAAGGTCAACATTTGCAAGGATAAAGTTGAGCATGGAGTTGCCAATAATAACACTTAAGTTTAGCAAGCACATTGAAGACTTCTTTTATTATTTTAGCTTAAAAAATTCTCAAGTGTATTTTTCAGCTTTCAAATGTTAATTTTAAAGCTTAGAAAATCAAAGAATAGAAGTTACCAAACTTGCCAATATTGGCTATTACTTGTTATAGTTGATTTTTGTTGATTTTAAGGGTTGGGGGTTTCTTTTGTGTGGTTCCTATAGATACCCACAAAATTTCCTTGGAAAAATCATATTATGATGAATGAAAAATTGAGTTCTCATGTTTGAGATTTCACCTTAGAAATCCGCTTTGTCATTTCCAAGTTTTTCTTGCAATTCTTGTGGCAGATTGCAACCAAGCCATTCAATCATGCCTTGATCAAGTTTGGTTGTGGAGTGACTCAATTGAGAACAAGATTTCCAAATATTTCTTTTCTAGATCTTTGATCTTAAGGGGTAATCTAGTTCTAGCTTTGTCTCTTGGTTGATATTAGTTTCCATAAAGAGGTGTTAATTTCTTTGATTCAAGGGTTCTTGCTTCAACAAAAGTTTGGATCTTTGGGCTGAGAGTTAGGATTGCATTATCATTTGGTATCAGAGAATAGGTTGCATCTTTGTGGCCTACTCTAGAATTGATTTTATCTTTCATTTATGTATTTGCTCTTTCATCTTTTTCAACTCTGTCCATTCATTTCGTTGCTGCCATTTCATCAATTTTCTTCATCTTTCAGTTTTGATCTAATATCCAACTTAAAGATCACGTTTAGATTTTGAAAGTAAAAAAAAAAAAAAAAAGAAGAAAACAATAGCATGTAGATATTGTTCATGTTGAGTTTTTGAAAATTCATGAAAACTTGGTGTTTAATCATTGAAATCTTAACCAATCTAAGTTAATAGTCATATTACATCAGTTATCATTATTTTCTCTCAAGTATTAGGTCAATTACATGTTTATTTCAAGTTCAAATGTATTGTCATTCTAATTTTTCTCAAACTGTCCAAATTTGGAACTTGATGCTCATGTTGGCTGTTAGAATTTCATAATCAAATCACACAACAATGTCTCGAAATCCTCCCATGTCTCTCAATTATCTTAAGTAACTTCCATAAACCTATATGAGTTAAACCTTTTATTTTTGTGCATTAGGTGAGCGATTATCTCTAACCCCTCCCTTAGCTAGTCGCTACTCTAATCTAGAGGCTAATGTGTTTTAGAACCAATCTACTTCTTCTATTTTATCCTGAAATATAGAGAAGGTATTCGCGCGTGTTGGCTAGACAAACATAAACATTAAACAATATAGAACACTTATAAAACAATTAGATACCACATACTTTACTTCAAATCTCAATCAGTTGAACAACATCTCCCTTAATCCTCACCCAAAGGTGATTAGTTCATGCTACATTTAATGAAAGACAACAACAAATAAACAAAAACAACAAATGAGTTCAGTATGAAAGAAAATTCTAAAAAACTACAGAAATCAGTTGTTGCATGAAAATAGTTGCAAGAATCACTTTTTCTGCTCTAGCCTTCATTGAAGTTTCTACCCTCTACAAGTTCTTCACTATGGGAATTGAATAAACTGCAGCAATGATAGATGAAACTCTACGAAAAAAAAAAATGTCTAAAACTAAAATTAAACTAAAACTCTCCAAACTAATTCATCTTCCAATTGGTCGCCGCCATTTATATTTAAAATTTTTCCGTTGTGAATAGGAAACCTATTAGGTCAATCGTCCATGTGGCATCCATCCAATGGTTGATGAATTCTGTAAAATAATGATTTGTTTCCATATTTTCAAATTATGTTATTTTTGCATGGATCCTCTGTGTACATTTTGCTCTATCTCGATCAATAATTCTACTAAAATAATGTTTCATCATTTATATGCTTGGAAAAATATCAAGAATCAGTAGTAATTAAACATAACTTTCCTCAATTCTACTCCAATGTTGTCATACATATAATGATACAACTGAAAGATGTATCAAAATACATGAGCAACGGATTGGGATCTAAAGTCTAATTTGCTCAATTGATTAAGGAAAATCATGCAACTAAAGCGGAAAAACAGGGAATGAAGCAAACTTACCTTTGAAGTCCCAATTCTCCCCTATCTTTGGCGGATTTCTTCTCAAATCAGCTCCTGGACCACCACTAGAGTCTTCCCGACTATTCTCCAGCCTTGGAATGGGATGGTGGGATCCCTTGATTGGTGAAATTGGGAGAAGAAGAAATGATGTTTGGCTTAAAGTTCAACACATGAACAACCAAAATTGGGAGCAAAAATGAACTTCTTCATCAATCCTTTGTGCACGAAATTAAGACCAATATATAGGCAAGATCATGCACAACTACCTCACCCATGATTGACACACAATCAAGGTGAGGTAGCATTGGATTTAAGTTGGAAAATTGGGAGCAAAGGAAGATGGAAAATCACAAAAATCTAACATGCCTAACTTTCCATTTTCTTTATTTTCCCTTTTTTAATTTGATTTTAATCTCCAAAATTAAAAAAAAAATTATTTTAATTAAATTAAAAACATTTTCTAATTTAATTAATAATTATTTTAATATCTAATATCAAAATAATATTATTCTACCACCGAGCCCAGTTTTCGAAAAAACTGTTTTTCCAAATATGAATCCCTATACATATGTACAATATTTAAATCTCATTTAAATGTTATTTCCGGCTCCCTTCGATCGTTTAATTCATAACCAAACGTCGATCAACTAAATATATCGCATGTACTTCATATTCTCCCGAAACCGAATTCGAACGCTTCTAATTCATTCACCACACTGTTTCAAGGTGTTATCCGATGTGAGCTAGTCGAGGGACCTAATGGACCTACAG
>JAOANK020482486.1:0-12906 GCA_026257165.2 Telfairia occidentalis | reverse complement strand
AATGGTGAAGCATATTGTGCATGAAATTGCCTATAAATAGGCTCCATTTTCGTGCACAAAAAGATTGATGAAGGAGTCACAATCTTCCTCCCAAGTTGGTTGTTCATGTGTTGAACTCCAAGCTAACCTTTGCTCCTTCTTCACCAAAATTCACCAATCAAGGGATCCCACCATCCTGTTCCAAGGTCGGAGGATAGTCGAGAAGACACTAGTGGTGGTTTGGGAGTAGATTGGAGCACAATTCTGCCGAAGATAGAGGAGGATTTGATCATCAAAGGTGAGTTTCCAAAAACTCTGTTTTTCCTCCTTTTAAAGCATGATTTTTCATTATTATTTTGAGCTAATTTGAGTGTATAGATCCTAATTCCGCTGCTAATGCATGTTGATGCATCCTTCACAACCAGCTCTGTGAGAGTTTTGTCTCCCATCTTCTCTTCAAATTCTTGATATATCGATGTCTCTACAATAATCACGTCTAAATCTGCTTCCTCTACAAGACACATTTTTCTTTCCTTTGTCTCATTTCTCAATCTACTTATTGTCTTTTGAATTTTATGATTATACTGCAATTTAGAATTCTAAGAAGAACATATCATAAACAAAAAAAAAAATCGATTAAAAAATGAAAAATTAAAATAGTTTCCCGACACCAAATTTAAACGGGCTGTCAAAGCCCTTCAAATTAAATACTAATTCTTCTAATCCAACTTGTAGAAATAGTGGAATCAAGGTAGAATCCCAAAGGATCTAGATGAATTAGTTTCTCTACGTTAATAAATAAAACTAAAAATAATCGAGGTTTTGAATTGAGTGAATTTATTGAAACTGAAATTAAATAATGGAATAATAAAAGAAAATATAATTTAAATTAATAAAATCTGATCTCATCGAATATCCAATTCAAAGGTCAAATTCCTTTCAATTGAAATTTGATCATAGGCTTAAAGATAATTTTCTATTTAAGAACTTAGTCTACTCATTCTGAAAAGCCATGACAAGTATAATTCTCCTAATTTTATTCACTCAAATCCAACACCAAAAATCAATTCATATTATTTAATTAATTGGGAACAATAGCATTCCATGTCAATAACATTAGAAATAGTGAGATGACTAAACTAAAACTAATTAATTGAAATGGCTACAATTTAATTAAATTTTTTTTTTCCTAGAGTTTATTATGTAAGTTACGTAATTGGGAAAAGCTATAATTAAACATACATAAGCTATCTCTTTGCTATTTTATTTCAATCATTCATAACAATTATGATCACAAACTCATGGATAGCGATATATAAATGATTAAATTAAGTTATCAATTTGATTAATAGCAATTATTCATTAAAAAATGTATGGACAAGAAACAAAAAATTCTTGAATTTAAAGAAGATTTTGGAAAAGCCTCACAAAATTTATAATTGTAATTGGCTCACTCTTGAACTAGAAAAAAAAAAAAATTAGCCATACATGGTGACCAAGATAAAACTTGAATCGAGAAGAGAAAATTCTTCACAAAGAAATCTCGTCTTCCTCCTTAGAAATCTCTAGCCCAAAAAATTCATTGCTCCATTCCTTCATTGAGTTTTACCCTAATCTCCTTTTTTTATAGACAAAACCTTACGTCTTCTATAGTCCAAAGGAAATGATAAGAAAACCCTTGCCAAATGGATCTAAGAACCTTTATGGTTATGCAAACTCCTAAATTTCAAATGCTAAAACCCCCAAAATCAAGATGATTTCATCCCAAGAAAGAAGATAGAATGGATTTTCCTTGATGATCAAGATCGAGGATTGAGAAAACTTGTTTCTAAACTCAAGATTCAAGTCATTCTACAAGATAGCATGATCAAGGCTACTTGAATGATTCTATCATGTAATTCTAAAACACAAAAAATGCAAAGGAAAAACTAATGGCTTAAGAAGCTTAAATTTCATATATTTCTCAAACTCAAATCTGTCTTTTACAAAGGAATAAGATAGGCTATAAATTACCTCCAAAACAAACCCTAAAAGTAACTTATGGTCAATTTAGGGATTGTAACTCTCAACCACATCAATATTATAACAATCACTAATTGAAAAGTAACATAAAAGATCTAAATGAAAGGTTTAAAACTGAAATTAGAATAAGATGAGCTTTAAATCCAAGATTTGAAAACTCCATCAACAAAATAAGTTTTGGTAACCTGCCAAAGTGTAAATGAAGCTCCAATTAAAGTAACTTGAAGTAGCTTGAAGTGTAGTTCAATGAATTGTCGTTTGACTTGCACTAAATGAAGCTTTGAGATTAACTTGAGTTCATTTAATACAATTTAACTTCCTTCAATGCATCTTGAGTTTAACTTCAATTTGTCATATATGAAGCTCAGGTGTATTTAATGCAACTCTATCTTGAGGCTCTTCTCGACATAAAATTAGTCGAATGAACTCCTTGAACTCCATGGGAAAGTCTTATTGTATTTCTTGACCTTAGTCATTAAATAGGGTGGTAGGATTCATATCATCCTCCCCTGTTTCAAGAGGATTCGTCCTCTAATCAAAGGGAACTTCTACATCAAATGGTCTACAATCAGCAACATTAAATAGTAATTGACATCACACTCGCCTTGTAGATCACTCTTAAAATCATTGGAAGTTAAGGGTCTTGCTCTTCGTTGGTTCCTCTTGGACTTCTTTTCAAAAGAATTTGGATCCTTCCTAGTGTCTCAAAATCACCCGGTTTGAACGCATTAAGCTTGTTGCCATAAATAAATTTAAAAGGAAAATTGAAATTTTGTCTTTCAAGAAATGCTTTGTCCTTGAAGTCCATATGTTGGGAGAATGTTAGAATCAATCTTCTCAATGAGTGCTTGAACTGTCAGTAATAACTCAAAGCAAACACTAGTACAACATAGTTTGAGCTCACCCATTAGAAAAACAGCGCCTTTATATAAAAGATGAAGAATGTTTTGCTTTGAAAATAAAACATATTTAACCTCACATGTTCTTTCAGACAAGCGCACATTCTTAGCTTTTCTCTTAGTGTTTCTTTAGGCCATAATTGAATCTCATGATTTTCCTTCCCATTGATTTTGTCACAAGATTCTTTCTCAATCAATTTACATGCTTTTTGTCTCAGCCTTGTGCACCTTTTTCCCCAACTCACACACATCAACATGTACTTGTCTAAGAGTAGGTATTACAATAATAGAAGCGTTACAATCAAACAAATCTTTGCAATCTAATTTCCTAATAAGTATAATACTTTCATTAGTATGCATGGACACCAAATCAGAAAGTATGCCATCACGACGTTTATCACTTTCTACCTCAACCACAAATTTATTTTCAATAGGTAAGCTAACCTTTTCCAAGGATGTATTTGCATAAGAAATTGCTTTAGGTTTATTGTACCTTGTAGACCTTTTTTGAAGATGTTTCTCAATCTTAATGGTTATGTGAACTATCCCTTCTAAATCCTCATAAGGTTGAAGATCAAGTCGAACCACAATCTCCTTATTAAGTCAATGTAAGAATCGAGCCATTGTAGCCTTCTCATCATCATCAAGATTAAGCTCATCAATCAACATTTGCATCTCCATGTAGTAAGAGTCCACACTTTTGTTTCCTTGTCTCAAAAATTACATTTTGTCGAAAAGCTTAGAAACAAAATGTTTTCGCATTACGAGCTTAAGAAAATTCCATGAGTCTATTGGATGTTTAACATTTCTTCACCTACTCAAGAAAATTCATCCCACCAAGTATTGACACATAATCTCTAAGTTGAACAATAATGAGTTTTACCTTTTTCTCCTCACTTCAAGTGCAACAATAAAAAACACTATTAACTTGCCTTTCCCATTGAATGTACTCCTTCGGGTTTGTACTTCCGTAGAACTTAGAAAGTCTAGGCCTCATGCTCCCAAAGTTGTGATCAACTTTCTGAACTTCTCTTAGATTTCTCCCTCGGATAGCTTGGGAACCTCAACTATGCTCCCTTCCTTTTTCTTTTCAATATTCCTTGTGGTGCATTAAATTAGAGCCCTCCTTATGCATATAGTAGATTAGTTGTCTCTCCATGAATTTGACCCTTTTATCCAACTTCAAAAGTTTCATGATCATAAGCTCAATGCTTTGTTGATTGATTGCTTTATGTTGAGACATGTCTGTAAAACTAAGTAAAGTAACAAAGAAATGGACCTCACAAGAACTCCCTCACATGTTTACACTACTAAAGGTATAGTCACCCGTGTTCACACTCAAAAGGACAACACACTCTCAACAGACTCACAATCTCACTCACATTAGCCAATGAGCGAAGCTTGCAATCAAGTGTTCAATAACTACTTATAAAATAATTCAAATAGTGTAAATATGGAGCAAGACGAGTATTGTTAAGATGTGGAGCCCAATTCATCAATCGAGCTTTGATCATGGAGAATCGTCATACAAGGATCGAGAAAGATGGATCGGGGAAGATTTGAGAAGCTAGAATTTCTTGTTGTTTAAAGGGGGTTGTTGAGAAAAGTGAAGTCAAAACTAAAGAAAGAAGTCAATATAATCACTTTTTCCTTTTTAGGATTTTGTTTGCAATATTTTCTTTTTCGTATTAAGTTTTGGTGTGACCCTTTATAAATACACCTATAACTCTAGAGATCTGTATACCCAGAAACATAGATAAAAGTCTAGAAATCCAGAGATGTAGATATCTAGCGTGAGTGTTTTTGTGAGAGAGAGGTGTGTGGACTTTCTTGAGAGTACAGACCCGAAATAGGTATTCTTTTGTATTGGTTTTGCTAACCAAGAACACTAAGAACGAGATTGTATGGCGAGGCTTAATTGACAGTCCCTTTGTAATCTTCGGCTGATATACTAGAACCTACAGTTGTGGGACCTAGACGTAGCCCTTTTATTGTTGGGGTGAACTAGTATAAATCTCGGTGTCAAGTGTATCTTTCCTTGAATCTCTTTACTTTCTATTTGATTAATCTTGTGATCTGATTTGTAGGTTATTTGTTTGAGGAATCAAAAAAATCTTTAGGCTATTAAGTTTGAGCTTAATTTGTTATTTGCTTTCGTGAATTGTTTGGTTTATTTTGATTTCTTTCCCAACAACTGGTATCAGAGCTTCCAGGTTCAGGTGCAATGAGAGATAAATTTCGATCAGTTCACAAGTTTAATGGACCAGATTTTGGTTACTGGAAGATGCAGATTCAGGCCTTTCTAACTTACAATAAAGTTCACAAAGCTTTGAAGAAGAGACTTTAGAGTATGGACGATGAAGAATGGGAAACTTTAAATGAACAAGCGGTGGACATTATCAAATTGGCCTTGTTAAAGGAAGTTGCAAGTTTAGTGGCAAATGAGACAGTTACAAAAGATTTGATGGAGGCTTTGACAAACAGATATTAAAAACCTTCTACCAACAATAAATGTTATCTCGTTAGGCTATATTGCACATATATAATGGATAAGGATAGTTCAGTCAATGCTCACATAATTGAGATGACAAATTTGAGGAACCAGTTGAGTCTACTAATATCACTTTTTCTAATGAGGTTAATGTTATTCTACTTTTAACCTCCTTACCTGATAGTTGGGAAACTATGAAGACTGCAGTGTCTAATTCATTAGGAAGTGGTAGGCTTAAGTTTTTGAGATTTGTGATGGAGCAGTTGCTAAAGAACTTCGTAGGAAGGGTAGTAGTTCTAGTAAAGAGTCTACTTTTGGGTGAGCACTGGCTGTTAGTAAGGGTAAGGAAAAGGTTGTGGAGGAGCAGTGTAGCAATAACTGTGGTAGTAGTAGTAAAAAGACTGGTTGAAAAATATAGTGTCATTATTGCCATAAGACGGGTCACATTAAGTCTAAGTGCAAATGAATGAGCGATGACCTGCGTAAGTTACAAGCAAATGTGGTAGAACACGATGCCTTGGTTTGTGTTAAGAGTAACACAAAATATGAAGACTTCTCATCAAGGTGAGTCGTAGATAGTAGAACTTCGATACATGTAGCTTCAGATAGAAGATTGTTCACCTTCTTTACTCTAGGCGATTATGGCTCAGTGAGGATGGCGAATGGTAAGGTTTCTGTATCGAGAGGGATCAGAGACATTAGGCTAAAGACAGATAGTGGGAGCTCACTGGTGCTACGAGGTGTTAGGTATGTTTCTAACATTGAATTAAATCTTATTACACTTGGTAAGTTAGATGATGAGGGTTATAGGAGTGAGTTTAGCGATGGCTCGTGGAGACTCACTAGAGGGTCAGATTTGGTGGCAGTAGACCACAGACAGTTTGCACTATACGCAGTTGATTTGAGAGTTGCCAGAAGACCAGAGAAACGATAGATGCAAGTTAAAGCTGTAGATGGTTTGCAGAGAGGCAAAGTTGCACCAACAGCAATGACAACCAAGATCAATCGAGGAGATCAATGTTCATCAAAAGCCCAATTGAGCAAACCGAATGAGGAATTCAGTTTGGAGGGTTGTTAGAATACCTCAATTGGCAGACGACATGATTCGACGAAGCCTTCAAGGCGACTTGTTGCATCAGTGGAGACTCATAGAGATACTGGAGTCAGTGAAAGTTACTCAATCCTGGCAACTACCTTCAATGATAGAATGAAGCAATTGGTGAAGGACATCTTCTCTAACATGTGGTTGAAGAGGAAGATGTTGCCTGGTACCTCTTAGTTCGAGTGGGAGTACGTGGTTGTGTCCTTTTACGTCTAGGAGACAAGCTCATGTAAATGACCCATGCCTCGAGGTCAATCAAAGATGTGGACTAGATTATTTTTCTGACATTTTTTGTTGTTTCAAGTTTCTTGATTATCTTGCAGGGGAGTCAAAACCAATTATTTTGCTGAAGTAAAATTGGAGCAGGAGTTCTTTGATGAATAGTTTCCAAGTGGAAGATTGTTAAGATGTGGAACCCAATTCATCAATCGAGCTTTGATCATGGAGAATCATCGTACAAGGATCGAGGAAGATGGATCGGAGAAGATTTGAGAAGCTGGCATTTTTTACTGTCTAGAGGGGGTTGTGGAGAAAAGTGAAGTCAAAACTAAAGAATAAAATTTATATAATCACCTTTTCCTTTCAGGATTTGGCTTGCAATATTTTCTTGTTCCTATTAAGTTTTGTGTGAGCCTCTATAAATACACCATAACTCTAAAGATCTATATACACAGACACACAGATAGAAGTCTAGAAATCCAGAGATGTAGATATCTAGAGTGAGTATTTTTGTGAGAGAGAGGTGTGTGGACTTCCTTGAGAGTATAGACCCGAAAATAGGTGTTCTTCTGTATTTTTTTGCTAACCAAGAACACTAAGAGCGAGATTGTATGGCGAAGTTTAATTGAGTGCTCCCCTTTTGTAATCTTCAGCTGATTTAGTGGAACCTGCAGTTGCAAGAATTGGACGTAGCACTTTTATTGTTAGGGTGAACTACTATAAATATCGGTTCAAGTGTCTCTATCCTTGAATCTCTTTACTTTCTGTTTAATTAATCTTGTGATCTGATTTGTGGGTTGTTTTTTTTAGGAATAAAAATAATCTTTAGGCTACTAAGTTTGGGCCTAGTTTGTTATTTGCTTCTATGAATTATTTGGTTTATTATGATTTCTTTCCCAACAACACTTGTTAAGGAGGACAATGTTGGGTTTTCATGTCCTAAAACTCATGGCTATGTAAATGTTGTGAACATATTCTTATTTTCAATAAAGTGGTTATTGAATTTCTTCAGTAAAATTGCTATTGAATAAAGTAAATGGTTAAGTATAACTCTATAAATCCAATAAATTAAGAACTCATGGCTATTAAAATGAGTACTTGAACTTTATGTAGAGACATAAAAGTGGATCAAGTTTAAGTAAATAGCCAAAAACGGTCTATAGTATAAGGATTAGGTTGGGTACCTTCTCCTAGGGACACTATAGGACGCGACCCATTTTGTATATGATACAAACTATGTGATCCTGAATCGTTCATATGGAGACATGCGAGTGGGGACGTCCTATGCAATGAGTTTGCATAAGACCAGACCGTAAAATAGTCATTGTTTTTTTTATAACACTGTTTACTGAAAACACTAACTAATTTCAAACTGATGACCTGGGTAGCTCGATTTTAATCCTGAGCTAACTATGAACTCCTGTTTATTGGGTATTATCCTTAGATCTGCATGGGTGAGAGAGGCCCAACAGCGCCTGCTCAATATGCCTCTCATTTTAGGGGTAAGACTGGGTAGATAGCTAGGGACATAGTCCTGCAAGATGGAATTCACTCTTACCTGACTTTAGGGATAGTAGAGAGGTTGTTTCTTTAAGTGCTGATTCCAGGTCTTGAACAAGGGGCCCCACCCTCTCATTGGCCCGAGAGGGAATTGGTTTGGTGGTTGGATGACAAACCAAGTTGTTCATTAGAAGGTCGGTGGTACTTAAGGAGCAAGAGGTAATCCAGGGGTGAAACGATAAGTTGACCCAGCTGAGATTACGAACAACCTGTGAAGGGTTGACTTACTAATCATGGTTATATCAAATGGACAAAAATATATCTATAGTGAGGAGAGTGCAGTTATGGGCTTTAGTGGAGTGACCCGTTAGTTAACGAATGTTAGCTAGCTAGATTAAAGAGTTTAATCGGTTAATCTCGAATCATTGGAGCTCATGATTTATAGGTCCATTAGGTTCCTTGGCTAGCTCACATCAGATAAAACCTTAGAACAGTGTGGTGAATGGATTTGAAATGTTCAAATTTGATCAAGTAAATGAGCATTAAATATATTCGATATATTTAATGTCTCGGCGTTTAATTGCGAATTAAACGTACAAGAAAAGTTGGAAACAATATTTAAATGAGATTTAAATATTATATATATGAATAAAGATTCATATTCGGAAAAATTGTTTTTTCCAAAAATCGGGTTAGTGGTTTAATATTCTTTTAATATTTGATATTAAAATAATATGATTAAATTAAAATTGATTTTAATTTACAAATTTCTTTTAATTTTGGATTTGATAAAAAATAAAATCAAATTAAAAGGAAAAAACAAGTTAGTGGAAAAATCCACTAATATGATTTTTCCTTACAAGTTCATGTGTTGTCATCTTCTTGTGTTGCCATAAATCCCACTAATGGGACGAGATTGAGGTGTCAATCTCTTATTCATTTGATGCATGCAAAATTAATTCTATAAATAGAAGAATTTTCAACTTAATTAAGATTAATTCAATTGTTGAATTTTCCTTAATTTTGGTTTCCAAAATCCATGTGTTCTAAGTGTTAGAACATATTTCTCCCATCAAATTCTCCCTCAATTTCACCTCAATTTGGATTCCACAATTCGTTCTAAGATCAAAAAATAATCGAGAAGACTCTCGTGGTGGTCTAGCATCCGCTCGTGATCAATTTCGTGGAGAATTGAGGGAGATATTGAGCATCAAAAGGTAGTAACCTTACTCACTATTTTTTCACTTTTATTAAGCATGTTTATCCTCTTATTTTTGCAAATTAGAATACAATTTTGATCCATTCCGCTGTGCATGCACGTTGTTTAATACTTCAGACAACACCCCAAATGTCTTCACAATTGTATGATATTGTGGGACAATATTGTATACCATGAATCTTTCACTTTCCTAGCCAATGTGGGACAATGTTTGTACTCCTAACAAGTATTGAATAAGAAACAAGTTAAGAAAGAGAATAAGGACAGAAAAGAAAAATGAACAGTGAATGGAAGGCAAAACAAGATCAAAAAGCAAAAGAACAAGGTGAATTAAATGCAATGGCTTGATGGAAAACAAATTATGGATTGGAACTCCTCACAATTAAATGGCTAAAATTTAGAATAATGGAGATTAAATCAACCTTTACAACATATAGGAGTTACACAAATAACCTATCACGAACATTGAACAACAATTGGCTGGAAATCGAATGTGCAAAATTGTATCTTCCAAGTATTAATGAACAACAATTGGTTTTTGCAAGAAATCAATATGTAACTGAAACTAACGAAGGCCAAACAACTAGACTATATAGGAAATGATTGTTGAACACCCGCGCATTCAGATCTAATATACTTTTTGAACCAAGATCAACAAGAACACAAAATAATATTAAAGAACATGACCTCTCAGTTTTTCTTCATATTTCCAGAACAGAACAACACCCTAAACCAAGTCGAAT
Source organism: Telfairia occidentalis (assembly GCA_026257165.2). Lineage (NCBI taxonomy): Eukaryota > Viridiplantae > Streptophyta > Magnoliopsida > Cucurbitales > Cucurbitaceae > Telfairia > Telfairia occidentalis. The sequence goes on along the minus strand of JAOANK020482486.1, from coordinate 2,732 downwards.
TAGAAAATATCAAAGAAGAAATAGTTGTAGGTTAGGTTTAGATCTATAGGAATGCAAAAGACAACAACATGAAAATAATAACTGAAATGACACTTTTTTTGGTGTTTTATATTTTTGGACAGAATGGAACAAGATGAACAAGAACAACAAAATTTCATAATGGAGAAGAAGAAAAGAAATGCAACAATGGAAACATATATCCAATCTTAAGGGTAAAGCTTTGATACCAAATGATAAGAAAACCCTTGTAACAACGCGACTTAAAAACTAACCATAAGACCGTTACTTCATGCATGCATAGGTACTCTAAAGACTTAAGTTCAAATAGAGAACTAAAATACTTAATAAAAATTTCACAATTAAAAAATCTTCAAATTCGGATCCCAAGAAAAATCTCATCAAAGTACTTTTAATCCAAAGACAGAACATAACAAAATTTAAGTCCGAAGAAAACTAAATAAAACAACATGAGCTCAATTAAAATTGTGGAACTTAGACACTAGTCCATGGCCTTCGTAGCCCAAGTCATCAACCACCATGCTAAGTACGTTAATTACCTAAAAGATGTTAATAGAATAGATTGAATATTTTTAACAAATATCCAGCAACCGCACTTATGGGGTCAGACCTACAAATACAAGCAATCATACATACCATGAATAACATTTGGGCATATTCATTGTCCTTCTTATGATGTCGGATGACCAACAACCTTTATCACACCATGCAACCATCTCACTTTGGGTACGAGTTTGGGCCTTCGATTTAATTGGGGGTATCTGACTGTGATCGATGCTAGGGCTTTGGAGGTAGTTGTCACCCTCTTAAATCATAATTTCATATACCACGGTTCATATAAGGTCCCATATACACATGACATGAAAAATCTAACATTTACATCATGCATGTTGTACCATATTAAGCATCATCACATCATATTTCAACAAACAATTCTCAAGCATGGTAACAAATGTATATAATACATTATCTTCACACCTCATTACAATCAATATGTTAATACACCATGCAAAAATCATCCGACTTAAGCCCTTAATAGGTTTATAAGTGAAGTCGTTTACCTCTGACAAGTCCTACACCTTCTCTAATATGTCGGTCAAAGAATCACTTGGTCAACCTAAAGTCAATCACGAAATTCACTTTAGAAAATCAACTTAAACTAATTTCAATGGGTTTCGAGGCTAGATCTAAAGATATAACACCACTTGGAGCTTACTATTTAGAAAACCAACCTTACGCGCTGCCACACGCCGCCAAGTCTTAAGTCACGGACCATCGGATCTGAAATTACAGATCACCAAGAGTCTAATGTCACTGGCTATTCACCCAAATAGTGTCTCACATGTCTTCACACGCAGCTCGAAGCTAGTGCATGTAGCACACTCGCCGCCATGGGCAATAGCTTCTTTACATGCGTGTGAGCTCACCCCCATCTGTTCGACGTCCCATTTCTACTAATGTGTCGATCTAGTCTTCTAGGTCTTTTCTATTGGGGTTAATGCCCTAAATTTCATGGTCTTGCAATTTGTAATTTCTTTTGTGTACTCAATTTATTTATTTAATAAAATAAGAGTTATTTTATTTGACATTTAGTGTGCATAAACCATAATCCAATAAACTAATATCCAAGGTTATTCCAAGAAAACTTAAACATGTATGTGGATACATGCAAGTGGATTATGTTTAAGAAATAACCTAAATTGTTTGTAGCATATGGATAAGGTTGGGTGCCTTATCCTGGTGACACTACGGATATGACCTACTTTGTGATTGTTACAAGTGTCGTAAAGTGTCACGAACGTTTCGATCCTAAACGTACATGTAGAGGCATGTGAGTAGGGGTATCCTATACATATGAGACATGTATAAGGCTGGACCGCAAAGTTATTCGTCTCTTGGTATAACACCGTTGCTGAAAGAGACTTACACCTCACTAGGATGATCATAGGTGACTCGACCTTAATCCTGAGTCAGTTGTGAAATCATGTCTGTGAAGGATATCCTTTGATTAGTATGGGTGAGAGTGGCCAGGTTCGCCGACTCGATAAGCCTACCTTTTTTTAGGATATGTCTGAGCAAGGAGCTGGGAACTCAACTGTACAAGATTGAAAGTCACACATTTAGAATTGCTCCCTTAAGAGCTGATACCCAGGCTTGAACAATGAGGTGCCTCACCCTCTCACTGGCCAGAGAGGGGTCTAGCTCGTAGTTGGACTATGACTATATTGTTCCTTAGAGGTATCGATAGTGCTTAAGGAGTTAGAGATAACATAGGGGTAAAACAGTAAATTGACCCAGCTGTCATTACGAGCAATTTTGAAGGGTCGAGTTACTGTTGATTGATTACATCCGTGGACACATAAATATACCTACAGTCTGAAGAGTGCAATTGTCGGTCTTTAGTGAAGTGATCGACAGTTAATGAATATCGAATAATTAAGTAAAGAGTTTAATTAATTAATCATGTATCATTGGAGCTTCTAATCTATAGGTCCATAAAGTCCACTTGCTAGCTCGCTAAGGATTTGACAAGGAATAATATATTTGGAATAATTTGAATTGAATTGCTCAAATTATTTGGGGGAATTAAAGGTATTAATGAGATTAATATATATAATACATAATGATACATTATGACATATAGTTAATTGTAAATATGATTTATAATTAAACTATATATTATGTGAGAAATTAAATGTTTGAATGAGATTCAA
>JAOANK020482094.1:0-12910 GCA_026257165.2 Telfairia occidentalis | reverse complement strand
GTTTAGATCACTTTCACCATTCTTACAAAAACGTGTCATCATCCATAGAGTGTCCTGTCCATATACCTCCCAACAAAATCAGATTGTTAAGAGAAAACATAGGCACATTACTGATGCCACTTGAGTTTTGGATGATGCTTTTTCAACAGCTATTTATACAATCAATTCGCTGCCAACTACAGTCCTAAATGATCTATGTCCAATGGAGAAGTTGTTTGGTAAGAAACCCATTTACTCTTCTCTTAAAACTTTTGGCTGCCTTTGTTTTCCAGGTCTTCGTCCCTACAATAACTATAAACTGTAGTTTCGTTCCTCACCATGCTTATTCTTAGGGTATAGCAATATCCATAAAGGGTATAAAGGCTTAAATAACCAAGGTAGAGTATACATATCAAGGAGTGTTCGATTTGATGAACATTATTTTTCATATGCTACCCCAAATTCTCTTCAAAACCCTAAATTTCCTTCAACAAAAAATTATATTACTTCATCCATTCCCATAATCCAATCCCCTACTATCCATCAACTCAATATACCTTTGCATACATCTACAACTACGCTGACTTCCTTACCAAAATCACCTCAAACTAGTCATTCACTTGAAAACTCTCTCATATCCCTCCCTGTTAATTCTCCAATATTTTCACATTCACCAACTAGTAACACTGCAGAACCTACACATCACATTTCAGCTATCATTCCACAGAGTGATCATACATCAGAAGCAAGCACATCTCAAACTACTAACACTCATCCTATGATTACTCGCTCAAAGAATAATCACTAATGAATTACATCCTATGTTTTTTGTGTCTTTGATTACTAATTCTTCGATGCTACTAGTAAAACATAATGAATTAAAGAGATTAAAAGTTATCTGCTAGTCATTAACCCGTATTGGGACATCAATGAGTGTTGTCCCCATAACTAGAAAAGGTCTCCCGAGGATGATTGGGATATTTGTGTCAGCCTTGTAATCAATAATGATGAAATCAGCCGAAAAAAATGAACTTGTCCACACTCACTAATACATCCTCAATCTTTCCTTTGGGGTAAACTAATGAATGATTAGCTAGCTGCAGTGACACTATCGTGGGTCGAGCTTCCCCAATACCAAGCTTCTTGAAGATAGACATAGGCATTAGATTAATGCTCACTCCCAATCGCACAAAGCTTGGCCACAATATGTGTTTCCAATAATACAAGGGATGGTGAAGCTCCCAAGATCTTTTAGTTTTTGAGGAATCCTTTGTTGAACTATGGTGAGCAGCCATTGTTTCAAATTCTCTCAACCGTCTTCAATTTGGCATAATTCGATATTTCCTTAAGAGCTTCCACTAATGGGATATTAATATGCAACTTCTTAAAGATGTCACAGAACTTATCAAACTATTTGTCTTGTTCTTTTTTCTGAAATTGTTCTGGAAAAGGTGGTGGTTGTTTTATAGATTGTACTTTATGTTCTGTTGTCTGATATTATGGCAATGTTGCAACAATACTATGTTCTGCACTCACATTTTCCTCTTTACCATCCTTTTCACTTGTCCACTTTCCTCTTCTTTCTCCTGGATTGAAGTGGGCTCTTTAGCTTAGGAGAGCTACTCTTGGATGCTTCTAACTTCTTTCCACTCTGGAGTTGTATTGGTTTACAAGTCTCTTTGCCCTTATTTTTTTGATTGTCCATATCGCTAGGAAAAGTACCTTGAGCTCTATTATTCAATGCTGTGGCTGACTAACCCACTTGATTTTCTAGATTTCTACGTGTTGCAACTTAACTTTGCACCAGGACATCCGTTTCTCCCATGTGCTCCTTCACAGACTTGCAAGTGATGATGTTGACTCTTGATTTTGTACCTTATGCGGCTGAAAATTCTGTTAAGTATGTCTCTGTGGCTGAAAATATAGAGGGGAAGGAGGTATAACTTGTTGATGTGCATGTCCAACATCTTCATTATTCCAAGAAAAGTTTTGGTGTTGTCTCCAACCCAGATTATACGTGTTCGAGAAGGGGTTGAAGTTCTTGTTATATCTCCACATAGTTCACTAAAGCTAGGTTTGATGGACATACCCCACCACAATATACACATGATACACTTGTTGTTGGTGTAAATGAGCTCCCTTGACCCATTGTCAATGATTTCAAAGAACTATTTAAAGTAGTTATTTATGCCGCTGAATTTGTTGTATCAGCATCCTGCATTCTTGTTACTTGTCAAATTAAGGCGAGATGTGGGCCATGAATAGTTATTCTTTGCAATCTTCTTCAAAATATCATAGGCCTCATTATAAGTCTTGGCAAGTAAAGCTCCTCTAGTAGAGGCCTTCGCAACCATCCTTGTTTTAGCATTTGATCCATTATAAAAGACTTCTATCTGAACACCATATGGTATGCCATGCTTGGGACATTTTCGTAGTAACTCCTTAAACCTCTCACACATCTCATATAATGACTCATTGTCTGATTGTTGAAAAGATGTGATTTCACTTCTAAGTTTGGCAGTCTTTGTGGGTGGGAAGGGCTTGGTCAAAAATTGTTCCACTAAGTCATTCTAATTGGTGTTAGTCCCAGTGGTATTGAATTTAGCCATTCAAGAGCATTACCCTTTTATGAATATGGGAACAAAGGTTAACCTAAAGGCTTCTTCCCTCACCAATGAGTTACAAACACCCAAGAACAACTGCAGGTGAAGGTGAGGATCTTCCCATATGTCCCCACCATATTGGCTTTTATGTTGAAGCATTTGGAACATCGCCGGTTTTAACTCAAATTATTGTTCCTAAATCTATGGTTGTACAATTTCTAGATTTAACAATAGCACTACATATTCTTCTATCACCCGATCTCTTTCATCAACCACTTCAACTCTATTGCCCCAATTAGTATTGACTCTCAATAGTGTGTCTTCCATACCTTAGAACGATGAAAGTCCTCTTTGTTCCCTTGTTCTTCTGTGGAAGGTGCATTCTACAGAATCAGCGAGAACTCGCTTCTAAATGTGCTCTCCATTCATATAAAGCAATTAGTACCAAGCATGATTGTTGTCTTCACAGAAATGCGATAGATAATGCTTCAACAATGCAAAATAATATAGAAAATGAAGACAAAGAATGCTCAAGTATAAGCAATCATACAAGTAATACTAGAGTATTCCAGGATATCGATCCACAAGGACTATTTTATCTGAGATTCTCACTAACCCGACTCTTATCAGCTAACACTCTACACTTTGTGATGTGTTGAGTATAAGGAGAAAGAAATGAGGGGGATAACAATCACTTCAGTTCAGTTCGGTAAAAAGGAAATGAGCAAAGCTCTTTATAATTAAAAAAAATAATTATGAAATAGGGTAGTTAATGGCATTAGGTCCAGTTATGCGTCACGATGTTGTAGCATTATCTGAGATTGAAATGTTTTAGTCTGTAGACAGGTTTGTCCGTATACTCACTCTATCGAGCATAATATACTAAAATACAAAACCTAGTCATGTCTAACATCAAATTCCGTAATCTTTCGAGCTACCTTTCCATAAACAAACTTCATTCCTCAAATTCAGCTATAGCAAAGTTCAGCTCAACACACCCACCACCAACTACCCGTAAAGAAAATTAGTTAAAACTCTATCTCTAACAAGGTTCAATCGTAGAAAATAACACAACGAAATGAAAAGCTTAAACAGGACACCAATCGAATAGTAGCAAAACGAAATGAAACAACGAAAGGAATACAAACTAGAGGGCGTGTTGAGGTGTAGATGGCAACAAAAGTCCAGCTGAGAATGTTTCCTTCTTTCGAGAGGAATTTCCTTCTACTCTTCTTCTTGTCTTTTCCAACCTCTTTTTCTGCCCTACTATTTTGTGCCAATCTTTGCCCTAAAATAGTGTCTGCTGAGAAATGTCCATCATGCCCTCCAGTGATCAAACGTGTGAGGATACCACACTGCGTGCCTTTCTAGGACATCACACGTACCCCACAGAAAGTGTTCGTACAACACCAGATTCTAGAAGTATTCTGCTTGCCGCAATGCTACAGCAATCCTCGCGCGAGATAGTACCAGGTTGTTTTGCAAATTAAACTTTTGCTTGCATTGATGCTTACTCCGCCTTTTGCTCCATATTTAAGCATGAATAAATATCACATGTGAATTAGTATGATGTATTCGTATCAAGCAGGCAAACATAACAATAAATCATCAAGTTATGTTCAATTTACAGCTTAACCCTAATCAAATATTCAATATTAGAGCTATAATAACCCTCTTTCAGAGAGTTATCACACCCCTAAGCTTGAATATTTGCTTGTCCTCAAGCGAAACAGCAAGAGATAAAATAGCTCCCATTTTTTTAGACTCGGGTTACAAGTCCTGCGAGCTTTCAAGGGTAGTTTTCTCAACTCTCTCAACTTCCTTGCTGCCCCACTTTCTATTCACCTCGAGTAACTTACTTTCACTGGTCTTCTTTAAGTCTCCTAACTAGATCCTAAGTTACACTCGTTTCTTTTTTTTTCCTATTCTGAGGCTTTGGCTTCCATCTCCTTCCACAATATTCTATTACTTGCTTGCAAAAAACTCAAGACTTCTACAATTAAGGGTGAAGACTTATTCTACAAATACTACAACATTGAGTGAATTTCCATTTTTGGTTTTGCTTTTTTTTTTTTAGCTAGATGAAAAGGGTAATTCGTCACCTTCGTTTTGGCTTATCTTCGCTTCCTAGGTGCTGAATATCCAACTATGAGCAACCAATGAAGAAAAGTCTGGTGTATCACCTTCGTTCTGGCTTATCCCCGCTTCTTAGGTGTTGAATATCCAACTACGAGCAATACACAAAACCCTTCTCCTTTCTTTTTTTTTTTTTTAATAGGGGAAGCTTACTTGCTTTACAAAAATGATTTCAAAAGGCACATTACAAAATAGGCACACCACCCCCAAGCTTGAATTTGACAATGTCCTCATTGTTGACTAAGATGAATAATTAGTGTAAGGGGTAAGGGGCACATGTGAGATAGTAATGAGAAATTGCAAACAATTGGAGAAAATTGTGAGGTGGGTCTGTTGGCTAAGCTTCTTTCAAAGAAAAACAAGGAAAGTTGTGCAGGTTTGGTTGGCTGGGCACACCTAAAGAATGTTAGCTAGCTATAAGCTCTAGAAAGCGAGTAGGTGTGGGTGCTTTTGAGGAAGCAAAGAGGAATTATCATCATAGATTTAAGCCTAGAACCCCTAGACTTGGCCAAGGCAACCAAAACTGGGCAGCTGAGAATTTTTTTTTCTTTTTTAAGGTTTGGGTTTTGTAAAACAACTAAAAGTACCAAACACAGACAATCATTTAGAATTGAAAGATCACAATGGAAAAAAAAATGCAGACTTTTTACTAAACACCCAGTGGCAGTGAATATGAACTACAAGAATACAACTGACACTAAGTGGCAACATAGCAAAAAGTGAAATGTAAACAACAAAAACATACGAGAGCAAATATGGGCTCAAAAAGACAGCATTGCAAACTCAGCACAAAATAGAGAGAAATTTCAAAAAGCAAAATGGAGGGTCTTCCCTTATCATTCACTTGGAGAAGAGGCATCGTCCTCTGATGTCGTCGACTTGGATTTGAAGGCAGGTAGGGGCGGCAAGCAAGCGTTCTTTAATCGGAATGTGTTATGCTACACTCGATCACGTCGACGTATATACCGGAGCAAACGCTTTTGGCGCTTTGCAAGCCTGTTGACTTTAGTGAGCAGAGGCTCCAACAAGGTGGAAATTGTAGCTGCGCATAGCTCGGTATACTTACTGATGTCCGCAGAGAATGCAGTAGCATTGCCGGCTGGTGTAGACTTCTCCTTTGTTGGCGCATGAGCATCAACGCCCCTCTAGATGCACAGTAATTTTCCAATCTATATCAACCTTCTCTTATAGAGTGTCATCGGTATCTTCGAGCAGAATTCCTGCTTGTAGACATAATTCAGAGATGAGTCGCGAGAAGAAAAGTTTACCTGCCCTTTTCTTTGCGTAGTTACGAATCTCCACTTCAATGTGCTGCCCAATATTGACTTCGATTCCTCATAGTATAGCGTACACCAACATGATACGCTCTCTCGAGATGGAGTAGTCATGCATCGTCGGCAAGATATCATTCTTGACGAAGTATAACCAAAAGGCAGCTTGCGGTGACAACATCGATGGGAGGAGAGAATAAACTCCCAACTTCGAGATTTGCCATTCTACCGTCTCGTTACCGACAGTCACCAATGCATCTTCCAGTTCTTCTTCATTTGAGACACAACACAACTGATTTCCTCATGGGTTTTCTGAGGGGGTGAAACCATAAAATGAGTTAATCATAACTGAAGAGAATTTGACCTTTTTACCTCGCACAAAAATGGAAGATTGGCCTTCAGCTGTGACATTTGCATAGAACTCATGAACCAGCTAGGTAAAGCCGAGTTGTGGCTTTTGCAAAACTGCTCCTAGCCATTGATTTTTATAATTTAACCTATATATTGAGGAATGTCAAAAGAAGCAAGCAAAATTCCCTTTTCTGCCAAGAATCACTTGGTCTTCATTTCTTTGTCTCTCTTTACAGCCACATGATTGATGTATCTCTGAAATGTGGCCGCTTCTTTCTCCATTTTTTGACTGCCATTCTTCTTCAGTGCTTTACATTCTGTTTTCTCCTTTTTCTTTTTCTTAAGATGCTTAGTCTTCAGCATTGCGATTGATTCTTTTGCCACTGCAGCAGAATTAGAAGTGCGGCTGCAGCGTGACGCCTGGTGTTACTTTGTGGTTTCTTTTTTTTCTTCTTTAGTTTGTGTGGTGTTGGCCACAGGGTTATCAGAAGACACAGACGGAGGGGGTTTGTTGGCAATATTTGGCTCGCCTGCACTGTTGTCCACTTCATTGCCCTCTGAGGGTTCACTGGTCATTTCTTTTAATGGCTCTTCTACGTGCTCTTCTACTTGCTCTTCGATGGTATCGTCATACCGATCATAGATAGGCTCCCCAAATGTAGCCTGTTTAGTAGTATCGCTATCACTGTCATTTAGATTTAATTCAATTGTTCGACTTTCGTTGTCCTCCACTACCTCATCCCTTTTTTCCATACCGTCTCCTTTAGCGGTGGTCATATTCTCCGTTGCCACCTCGGTACTTCCTCAGGAGTTTTCTCTGGCACTTTCGGAGGTGATTCATTCTGAAAATTCGCTGGAGAGTTAGAAGGTGTGTTCGCCTTTTATGTTGTACTCTTAGTTGTAGAATTCATAGCCGACGGGTGAGGTGGTTTACTCAAACCTTACTTGAATCTTCGCTTTCTAGGTAAATGTTCCTCTTCTTCCATTTTCCTTTCGTATCGGTTGGCAGTCTGTTTTCTTTTCTTCTTCTTTTTTGGTTGCGCTGATGGTGGAGGAACATACTATTTTTCAGGGGATTAGATCACTTGGTACACTACTTTCAATGGCATAGGGTCTGCAGCGATGCATCGGCGTTTAAGATTCGCTTGTCGCTCATCATCTGAGGAGGATGCTCCAAATGCATGGGATTGGAGGCGCTGGTAGCTTGGTAAGTTTGACCAGATGATCGGATTGTTTGACTTCATTTACCTCGAGTTGATACCATTATGCTATTGCAAGTTGATAGAGTTGTGAAGGTTCGGTTCAGCGATACCACTCTCAACTTTTTCACTCAACGAGAGCACACCAGAGTGCAGCAAAAATAACTCTTGGGAGATCGATGGGGGAAATGGTGAGGGTGAGCATAGTGCATAATAAATAGGGGCGAATAGTACTATTGGTCTTCCCCTTCTTGACATTTCAACCGAATGAAACGCCAAGAGGTATATTAATTATTTTTTTTCTTTTACCGTTGGTGGAATGAAACATTTTCAAACCACTTGTTTAGCAAAATGTTACCGTTCTATATTTTGCTTCCACGAGTCCTCTGGTTGCTGCCATCTGGCTGTCATTTAACTCACACTCCTCAGTGTCCAGTCCTAGAACTTAAAAATTCAAAACTTCAATTTCTTAATGGATGCTTCATTGAAAATTCTTCTGCAAATAGATGCCAAGTAAACAAAATGAACTCAGAGTTATCCTTAAAAAGTTAAAGCTAAAAACAAATATAAACGTAGATAAAAGAACTAAATCCACAAAGTAAGAAAATTTCCCTTTTGTCGCAATAAGCAGCGGCAGGTGTCTGCCTTCTCTAATTATGAAATTCAATGGTGGTTCTTTCCCGAAGGAAGTTTCCACCATAGTATGGCTTTAGTTGTTGTACATTGACTATGAATTATTGATTGGTTTTTTGGTCACATAATAACATTGCTCCATGAGAAAACAACTTCTTCAGCACAAAAGGCCCAGACCATTCTGGATTTGAGTTTCCTTGGGAAGAATTTCAACCTAGAGTTGAATAAAAGGACTAGCTGCCCTTTTGTAAGGTGATGCTTCTGCAAATGTTTCTCATGCCATTTCTTCGTTTTCTCTTTGTAAATTTGGGCATTCTGCACTCCATTCTCATCTCATCCAATACATGTAATTACAACATTCTCGCTTGGCCAGCTTCATCCATACTCGTGTTCAATTTCTTTAATGCCCACAACGCTATGTATTCTAATTCAATCGGTAAATGGCTTTCTTTTCCAAACACAAGCTTGTATCGAGACAGTGGCACTGGTGTTTTAAAAGTGGTGCGATACACCCACAAAGCCTCATCTAATTGCTTAAATCAGTCTTTCCTGTTTATGTTCACTATATTTTCTAAGATTGCTTTAATTTCTCTATTGGAAATTTCTGCCTGGCCGTTTGTTTGTGGTGAAATGCTGTAGCAACTTTATGCCTGACATTATACTTGAGGAAAAGTTTTTCCATTAGTCTATTAACAAAGTGTGTACCTTCATCACTAATCAGTGCTCTAGGAGTGCCAAATCTTGTGAAGATATTCCTTCTTAAAAAATTTTCGACTGTTCTTGCATCATTGTGGGCGCATGATATCCCTTCCACCTACTTTGAAACATAGCCGATTGCTAACCGAATGTAGATATGCCCCTGAGATGGAGGGAATGGACCCATGAAGTCTATTCCCCACACATCGAACAACTCCACTTCAAGTGTATAGTTCAGGGGCATCTCAGTTTTTCTTGAAATATTGGTCCCTTGACACCGATCACACACAAGAGCAAAGTTATGGGTATCCTTGAAAATTGTTGGCCAGTAGTACCCTGACTGGAATACTTTTGCTGTTGTTTTCTTTCCTGCATGATGCCCACCGTATGGTGACGCATGATAGTGCCACAAGATTTCATTAATTTCATCTTCCCTAACACATCTTTGCAAAATGGAGTCAACTCCCAAGTTATACAGAATTGGTTCATCCCAGAAGAACTTCTTAGTGTGCGCTAAGAATCTTTTCATATCTGGTCCCTTTAAGTCATATGGAATCACCTCGCTTACTAAGTAATTGACTATGTCCGCATATCATGGTACAGATTTTGTGCTTCCAGCTAGAATAGCTTGATCTGGAAATTGTTCATTCACTTGGATGAATTTCTTTTTCTTTTCATTCTCATTCAATCTTGACAAATGGTCACCAACTTGATTATCTACACCTTTACGATCAACCACTTCTAAATCAAATTCTTGAAGTAACATAATCCATCTGATCAATCGTGGTTTATGATCGCGTTTCACCATCAAATGTCTTATTTCAGCATGATATGTATGCAACAAAGACTTTTGTCCTAATGAGGTAAAGTCTGAATTTATCAAAAGTGAACACAACTACTAGCATTTCCTTCTTTGTTGTTGAATAATTACATTGTGCCTCTGTTAATGTTTTTTCTAGCATAGTAAATTGGATGAATTACTCGCTCATGTTTCTGTCCCAATACTGCCCCTATTGCCCAATCACTGGCATCGCATATTAGCTCGAATGGTTTGGTCTAGGTTGGTCCTTTGATGATAGGTGTAGTGATCAACTTATTCTTCAGCACTGTAAACGCCTGATTGCATTCTTCTGAAAAGACAAAGTCTATGTTATGCTAAAGTAACATACATAGTGAATTGGTAATTTTAGAGAAATTCTTGATGAATCTCCGATATAAACCTGGATGTCCCAAGAAACTACGAACTTGTTTAACTGATGTTGGAGTAGGTAGCTTGTGAATAACTTCAATCTTAGCCTGGTCTACTTCTATCCCTGTGTGCGATATCTTGTGCCTCAAAACAAGTCCCTCTTGAACCATGAAGTGACACTTTTTCCAATTCAAGATGAGGTTGTTCTGCTCACAACGTTCCAATACTTTCTCAAGGTTGCATAAGCAGTTTTAAATGACTTTCCAAAGACTGAAAAGTCATCCATAAAAACTTCTACTGTTTCCTCTATTAAGTCAGAACCATCACGCACCTCTGAAATGTTGCTGGCATATTACACAATCCAAATGGCATCCTCCTAAACGAAAATGTTTCATAAGGGCATGTAAAGGTAGTTTTTTCTTGGTCTAATGGGTCAATAGCTATTTGATTGTACCCTGAATAGTCGTCTAGGAAAGAATAGTACTGCTATCTAGCTAATCGGTCCAACATCTAGTTAATGAAAGGTAGAGGAAAATGGTCTTTCTTGGTTGGTTTATTGAGCTTTCGATAATCCATGCACACTCTCCATCCAGTCAAAGTGCGTGTAGGGATAATTTCATTTTTTTCATTGGTTATCACGGTCATCCCACCTTTCTTAGGTACATATTTGACTGGATTGACCTATTCACTATCAAATATCAAGCATATTATTCCTGCATCAAGACACTTTATTATCTCCTTTTTGACTACCTCCTTCATTATGAAGTTTAAGCGACGCTGGGCTTCCACACATTTCTTTAAGTCATCTTCTAATCAAATTTTGTGCATGCAAATTGCTGGGCTTATCCTCAAAATATCTGCCAGTGTCCATCCCAATGCTCTACGATGCTACTGAAAAATCTGCAATAATAATAATTCATGTTTAATACTCAATGCTGAAGAAATGATAATAGGCAACTTGTGATCATCATCTAAATAAGCATATTTCAGACTAGAGGGTAAGGGCTTTTTCTCCAATGTCGGAGCTTCAACCAATGAGGGTTTCATTAATCTGTCCCTCATCTCGGTCAACTCAATTGTTTTAGTCAGTTGTTTGCATAACTGCTCCTCAGTTGATGCTGTCACATAGACATTGCAAAACTGTTGCACTTCTGAGTTGCCTTCTACTTCCATGCTACTGTCTTCTTTTTCATTCATAACAAATTCTTGTACCATGGAGCATTCCTCGATATCATCTAGAAACACGTTGAATGTGCCTTGTTGATCATTTACTCGCATCATTAGAATACTCTTTTATATGTCGATTAGTGTTCTCTCTGGTGCTAAAAATGGTTGCCCTAGGATAATAGGAACATCCCTGTCAGCTTCATAATCTGATATGATGAAGTCAGCTGGGAAGATGAAAGTGTCTACTTTGACCAAGACATCCTCTAGTTTGCCCTCTAGATGCATCATTGAGCAGTCAGCAAGTTGTAGTGTGACTGTTGTTGGTCAAGCTTCACCTATTCCCAACAGGTTAAAAATGGAGACAGGCATCAAATTGATGCTAGCTCCTGGATCACATAATGCTTTTATTGGGATTGGTGTCCTAAATCTCATGGGACCTCATAGTTTGTAACTTGTATAAATGACAATTTATTTATTTAATAAAATAAGAAGTATTTTATTTGACATTTAGATCATTTTAACTCAATCCAATAAACTAAGAAACTAGGTTATTGAATGTAACTTGAACAGTATGTAGTAGACATACAAGTTGATGTTGTTCAAGTAATAACCTAAAAAGTCTGCAATATATGGATAAGGTTGGGTGGCCTATTCTGGCAACACTGCAAATACGGCAACTTTGTAATTGTTACATGAGTCGTAAGTATTATAAACAATTTGATCCAAATCATTCACGTGAAGACATGTGAGTGGTGGTATCCTATACAAAGAGTTTGTACAAGACTGGACCGCGAAATGATTAATCTCTCGTTATAACACTGTTAACTGAAGAGACTGACATTTCATAGGTTGACCATAAATAACTCTATCTCAATCCTGAGTGAGTTATGGACTCTTGTCTATGAGGGCAGTCTTTTGATTTATATGGGTGAGAGTGGCTCACGTCGCTGACTCAATATGCCTACCATTTTGGGGATTTGTCCAAGTGGAGAGTTGGGAACATAGTTACACAAGATGGAGTTTACTCCTTTCCGCTTTCAGAGAAAGTAGATAAATTGCTCCCTTAAGTGCTGACTCCCGGTCTTTAACAAGGGGCCCCTCCCTCTCATTGGCCTGAGATGGATTTCTTTATGATTGGACCATAAACAGGTTGTTCATTAGAGGATCAGTGGGACTTAAAAAAAAAGAAGTAGCTACAAGGGTAAAACGATAATTTTGACCTAGCTGTAGTTACGGGAAATTTGTGAAGGATCGACTTATTGAGGACTGGTTATATTCATGGACACAGAAAAATATCTACAGCGCGAAGAGTATAATTGTGGCTCTTTAGTGGAGCGACCCACAGTTGATGAATATTGGTTTAATTAATTAGAGAGTTTAATTAATTTAATTTTGAATCATTAGAGCTTCTAATCTGTAGGTCCATTAGGTCCCCTTGCTAGCTGACTAAAGGTAAGATTAGGATGAGTTGGTTTTATAATAATTTGAATTGTTCAAATTATTTAAAGAGAATTATATATTAACAAGGTTTAATATAAAGTATTAAAATACACTACATAGTTAATTATAAATATGATTTATAAAAGTACATAATAAGAGGGAATTATGTTTGAATAAGATTCAAATATTAATATGAATTGGATTCATATTATAACTATATAGTAAAATTAATGTGAATTGGATTCA
>JAOANK020481993.1:0-12910 GCA_026257165.2 Telfairia occidentalis | reverse complement strand
GCATTACATCACATCGAAGTAAAAAGTTTTGTACCTGTAAATCACTTTTTCAATAATCAATTTTACAATATCTTTTTCAAAAAGTCAAATCATAATTCAATTAATAATTCAAGTCAGAAGTTTAAATCTACACTCCTATATTGTTGATTAAAAAAATAATTATGTCAAAAACTAATTTAATTTAATTATTTCAAATATTTTTTTTTTTTATTATCAAATCTCCCAATTATTTTTAAAAAAATTGACCCATACTAAAAGTTAATCCAAATATGCACTACAAGTCTACCACTAAAATGATGGGAACTTTAATCTTTTTAAAAAACTATTTAAAATAGCACTCGAACTTTTCAAATTATAATTTCAAAATTTTAAAATTGGTACATACTGTAATTTTTCTTTTGTTAATTTTTAGTTTGATGTAAAAATGGTATGGGTAATTTGGTCAGAAAAAGAGCATCAAACATCATTATTTTCATGAAATCAGATGACCCAAAAATAAATACACACTACCATGAGATATAAAATATACGTATAAGCATATCGACAACAATATGTACATTGTCAAGTCAGTTAGCAGACTCAGAACAAAACCAACTCATCTCCAACTACATTATCTATCAAGCCTCCGAATCGAGTCAGTCTACAAGTTAGGTCAAAGTTGAGACCAGAAAGTGAGGACTCTCTACCAATGCTCTCATCAGAAATTTTAAAAAAATTGCCTAATCTCCTACAGTCCTACCTTCAAGGTGCTATTTCTCAGTTGTAATGTCTCTGCCATGTGGGGTTGGAATAGACCATACAACAATTAAGTATTGAACAATTTAGACATGTACAAAAGTTATACACTGCACGTTAGTAAGTAAAACATCTTGCGCCGAAGGTTAGTTGACAGAGATTCTGTCGGAAACCTGCAGCTCGAGGTTGATATCCCGTCGTAAAATCAGTCTTTTACTCGTTTTTCGTTGCGCCAAGTTGCTTCATTTGAATAAGCCACCAGATGGATCCTCCTAACTTTCTTCAACCAACTGCATTGCCCATATCACTTGCACGACCTTGTCCGCGAGGCATCTTCCTCGAGCTCACTGTCAAACAAAATTGTTACTCTTTAGAAGTAAATTCACAAAATAAAAAGATTGGTAGCTCATTATGTCTAAAACTTGAAACTTTCTGACTATTTAATATAATTCAACAACTTGGACGAGTTCTTCCTGTCTACTTCCAAATTCAAGCTTACAGTATCTTCATTAACTCATAATTCCATTGATGTTGAATAGACAAAATTATAGACCATTACTAGAATTTTCCTTTCCTCTATTAAGGATCGCAATTAATTTCTATCGAAAGGTGTATTCAAACATTCGCTTGCCATTTCTGAATAATGTTTTGCTATGTAGTATTTGCTATTCTGAAAGATAATCTTGTGTTCAGTTCAGAGAGAAAGAGAGAGCATACAATCTTCGACATCCTTGAGCTGGTAGAAATGTGGAGCAATTTCAACCAGCCATTCAGGCTTCAATTCTGTTACCTGTAAATCAATTGATTACATATCATATAAGTCCAAAAGAAGGAAGAAGCTGAACTTAAAATGGATTATTAGAGGCAAAGAATATCTCACCTGTCTCATATATTCCTTTGAGGTACAAACCAATTCATGGTACACAACCCATCTTGGAAGTACCTGAGGTGGTGAATCAAAATAATGAAAACCATATATGCTAGTACTTAAAAACAAAAACCCAGGTGAATAAAAAAAGGATTTTATTATGAAATTTAATATAATGTATTATGCTACTACGAATTTGTTTTCAATTATATTCTAATAATGTATCATGCTACCAAATTGGAGTCGAAGAAATTTAATATAATGTTGTCATCTTTGATTGTTATAACTGATAGCTTCTAAAACAATACCTAGGTGAAAACAGAACTCACAACATCACATTATCTTTCCAAAACCATAAAGAATCAAGAAACACTCCAACAGGCAGTAATAAACTCTCTCAAATTTGGGGTGATGGTGGAGGTGGGGCACACATCTTACCTGGGCCAACCCTGAGCTAGGATGTATATGAACTGTCTGTGGATGCTTAACAGTCCGATATGATCCATTCTTTTGCAACTTTGAAGAATGAGGGAAAAAACCTGGAAAATAATTTGAATCAAAAAACACCATTTCCAAATTAGCCTACGTGTGCACAAGCTGACTCGAGCACAGATATTATAGATTAAAAACAAACAAAAAACCGATGGAGGGGAAAAATATTCTTTCCAGCATTAATACACACTCTTGAGTTTCAACACAGCTCCAACAATATCTAGAAGACAACTTAGTTCAAATCAGTTAAAATTTGCAGAATTTAATGAGAGAAAATGAATGAAGATGAATCACAATGGTTTCTCGAAAGAACTCCACAGCAGAAGACCAAATAGTTAAATTCCTATAACTGACTTCCACATCAGTCCAAGAGAAATCTGCTAAATGAAATTACCAACCAGATCAAAGCACATCCAATTCTCCAGAGGAAGAAATAGATCAGTCAATTTCTCACTATCACCAAGACTTATCCTAGCACAATTGGAGCCATCCACACCTTAAGACAAGAATGGCATTACAGAATCCAGATTACCAAAAGTAAGGAATAATTTTTAATTCCCACTTACCAGATATTATGGTCTTCTTTATTGCATCTAAATCATTGAAATTTGAGGTAAGTTCGATTTCAACCCTTTCTAAAAGCCCCTCAAGTTGATCTCTGATATCTCTAGCACGTTTCATGCTTCTAACCTACCAAACAAAAAGAACAATAAATCAGCTTTGAGAATTAGAAATGAACAGATTCCTCGTAAATAGAAATCCTAAACATCAATATATATTAGATGTAGTTGTAACACTCAAGTCTTCACGTCAGCAATGATAACCAGCATATATTTCTCACCCTATGTCCCAGGATAAATGATATAACTTGCACTATAATGATTATCACTTTAACTTCAAGCAGAAGTCAGAAAGGACTTATCATCAGTACCTAACGATAAATATTCAGAGACAAGAAAAGCTTGAAACTTGAAATAAAAAAAATAACAAAAAAAGGTCCATACATTGTCAGTAGGCTAGAAAAACCCTTGCATAATTTCTCTTAAAATCTAAAGTTAGAAAGATGAAGACAACATAATGAACTAAAGATTAGCCGAACCAACCTGAATATAATTCTCATAGCACCATTGTGTAGAGTAATTTGTTTCCCTCCAAGAGTTGTAGACCTAAATAATCAATTAAAAAAAGGTAAATAAAAGTTTCATACTCAGCAATTTGGATCTTCTTCAATTTTCCCATGCCTAAATTATATTATTTAAATCAAAATTCAAAAATTATATTCCGAACAAATGGTAGCCTATGAGAAAAGGCCCAAGAAATAAAGAATTAATGATTATTAACAATAAAGAATGCTTTAATTTTAAAAATGTCAAACAAGAAAAATTTAGAAATTGACTGGGAAGTTTCCAGTCTATTAATAAAAAAAATTGATTTAGAATGTAAAAAGTAGGAAGGAAAAAATTGCACAAAGAATGAAACCTTCAGCAATGCAATGTGATCCCCCACATTCCCCGTGTGAAAATTCATTCTAGCATTGTCAGCATGGACTTGTTTATCCTTGGGACGATAGAAGATAGAATTTCCAACCGAAAGCATAGCTGCAATGGAAATGATCTCATCTGAACACTTGAACTTCTCAGAAGCAACCATCATCTTAGAAAGCATGGGATCAAGAGGAAACTCTGCCATCCGCCTACCCAACTTAGTCAGTTCGCCAAGTTTATTTAAAGCACCTAGTGCATAAAGTAGTTCCAAAGCTTTCAGCAATGCTTCAGATGGAGGTTGGTCCATGAAGTCAAAATTCACCAAGTCATGAATACCAAGGCTCTTGAGTGTCAGCACAACATTTGCCAGGTTTGTTCTTTGTATTTCTGGTACTGTATTGTCTTCCATCTCATTATAATAACTGTATGCGGTATACAAACGGAAGCACATTCCAGGACCTGTTCGTCCAGAACGACCTGCCCTCTGATTTGCTGATGCTTTAGAAACAGGACTCACTTGCAAAGACTCCATTCCAGTCCTTGGATTATAGGATTTTATTTTTGAAAAACCAGGATCAATAACATACTTTATACCATCAATCGTTAACGATGTTTCTGCTATATTAGTTGCTAGGACAACTTTCCTTGCTCCTATGGGCGTAGGTTCAAATATCTTAGCCTGTAGCTCTGTTGGTAAGTTAGCATATATGGGGCAGATGATGAGTTCTGCAATTTTTGTGCCTAGTCCCCGAGTTCTATGTTTCATAATTTCCTCTGCTGCTTCAATTTCTTCTTGACCAGTGAGAAACACCAATATATCTCCAGGAGGCTTCGTGACATGAATCTGAAGCGCAGTCACAATTGCTGCATCTAAATAGTCTGCTTCTGGTGCTTTTGTGAAGTTTATTTCAACAGGATATCGTCTGCCAGGAATTTTAAATATTGGAGCTGAATCAAAGTAATCGCTGAACTTTTCAGCATCAAGTGTTGCACTTGAAATTAGCAACTTTAAATCAGGTCGAAACCTTGCAATATCCTATTGGGCAAACATACAAATGAAAAATAGTAAAAACAATGATAATAGAGATAACTGAAAGATACAAGATACAAATAAACATAACATAAACTGCATCATGAATAGAATGAAACTATGGAAAAGCTCCAGCTCACCTTCACTAACCCAAAGAGAACATCCGTTGATAATGTTCTTTCATGAGCCTCGTCCACCATTATCACACTAAAAATTTTTTTTAAGAAAAATGCAAATAGAATTAGAAAACAGGCTAATTGATTCTAGTATGAATAAACATGAAGCATACAGCAAGGTGCACCTGTAGCTTGCAAGGTCTGGTTCACCAAGGAATTCTCGAAGCAACATCCCATCTGTCATGTACTTTAAAACAGTCTTGTCTGACGTGCAATCCTCAAAACGTATTGAATAACCAACCTGAACATGGTAGGAAGACATAGAATGCTAAGAGAAATAAATTGAAGTGGGAATTAAAAGGAAGCATTTAAGTACAGTGAAACAAATACCACGGTTTATTCTCTAGATACCAATACGAGGGTGAAACAAACAAAAAAATAGGTTGCATAAATTCCAAACATAAGTTAGGACATGCGAAGAACCAAAAAAGAGAGTTGTTTGTTCCATCTTTAAAAAAACGAAATACATAAGCTGATATGAGTTTGATGTAAAACAAATTGGGTAATGTGACACACCACACAATCAAAATAATCCTTGGAAGAGAGACAGATTTAGTTTACAGTCTCAGCAAAATCACCTCGTGCCCAAGTTTGACACCAAGTTCTTGAGATACTCGGGCAGCAATGCTCATAGCAGCAACTCGGCGTGGCTGTGTGCATCCAACCTTAAGAAGATAGCAGGAAGGAAAATTTTACATGGTAGAAAAACAGGAAGATTATAATAAATCATTCGCCAGATGACTTTTTTTTGTTAATACGAGAAACAAGAAATTTTTCCTGATGACTAATTAGAAGCTCATGCATTAGCATTTTGTTTTCTCACTACGATTTACAAACTGACTCCTAAATCAAACTAGAAAAAGAAATAGAAATCACTGACCATATTTTATAGCAACCACAATTAGAGAATGATGTAAGAATTTCTACAAAAATATATCCAGAACCTCCGGTAAGCACAATAAATTAAATTTAATATGGTGAGCATTGAAGGTTATACTTTTCCTCGCTTTGTGTACCCAGCTTCATGAAGATATTGAGGTATCTGAGTGGTCTTTCCAGAACCAGTTTCACCAACAATTACAAGAACCTGTAAAAGCAACAAATCAGGCGTTACAACAAAATTATGTACATGCATGCACAAATTTTTCTAAGATAATTGAAAACTCAAAGTTTGTAATTTTTCATTCTATCAATTAAAAATTCAGTTTCCTTTAATTCAAAGGTGCCCAAAAATTTTCAATTCTTTTTTTTTCTTTTTATGTTAAGTAACCAACAGAGAAAAAAAATGAAAGAATACAATGGGAAAACAATAAAAAAATTTCAATTCTGCTTCTGCTCCTTAAATGCTTAGAAATTTTGAACACCGTCAAAAGGATTTGAGAAGGACATCCACCATGTGCACCAATTCTAATGTGTTCGCTACCCCTTAACTAGGAGCCTTTGGAAGAAGTTTCAAGAAATATTTTACTTATGTGGGTCCCTCCTTCCTCGATTGAAAATTTTTCACTCCAACTTTTGGTCTCCACCTAAAGAGAAGACCTAAGATCATATGCTTCTATGAAGTGTTTGCTATTTTCAGTAGGACTGATGTGGGAAATAGAAAATTGACATTGATGGAACTTTTATGAACTTGGATACGGAGTGGATCGATGGAGCCCTTTGGCATCTTCTTTCTAAAAGAGTTAATTATGGTCTTATTAAAGAAAAGTTGTGAACATATATGATTTGAAAAATGTTTGAACAAAAAGGTGCATCATCCACCCCAAAAAAAAGAAAGACATCCACCTGATAATCATTGATAGCTTGGAGCAACTGATCGCGATATGGATAGATTGGCAGTGTTTTTCTATCCTCCTAGGAAAGAAAAAATACAAAATATCAAGTCAGCTGTGAGTGGATAGTAAACACCAGCTATGGTTCTTAAAAAGAAAAATGATCAGATATAATTAAAAAAAGACAGGTTGACAACAAAGTTTCAACCCAAAATGAATGTTTATCTGCGTTACATCCTAATCATCACCCTCAAATGAATTCAATTCCCTCCCAATTCATCCTGAACAAACTCTACCCAAACTGTTAATACGAATACCTAATAACCATTGATACTAAATTCTCTGTTCATATAAATATAAACTTCATGGGATAGAGGGTAATTAAAATGGAAACCTGAAGCTTCTCCAAAGCTGATTTAGCCTCGGACTTCTCACGTGATTCAGTTTGACGTTCATCATCAAACTGCCAAAAACGAAGGTAGTATAAAATAAACAAGATTTTCACTACAATACCACAACTGTATACTAGAACTACCTAAGTTTTAAGCCACACCTCATCGCCTTCCATAACTGATGCTTTAATAAACTCAATTTGGTCCTCAAATACAAACCTAAAACAAAAAGATCCATGAGATGTTCATTTTTCCAAATACAATACCCTACTACAAAGGATAAATAAATAATAATATATGTTCCAAACAAACGATGACAACCACCACGTGTCATCAATGAACAATAAAACACAACCTGGTATAGTAGTAACATATTCTAACTAAGCATCATAAAATACTTACTGATAGTCATCTGATGCTTGCTTTTTATTTTTGGAACCAAATTTCATTGTTGCTTTCCCTGAAGGATAATTGTTTCAGAATCTGAACAAAGAAAATTACTAGAACCTTTAGAGAAGAGGCAGTTACCTATTTGGTGTTCCTCCCATGCCTCTTGTTCTGCAAATGGGTTCATTTTATCTGCAGCACCTGAATCCCTGTAACGGTAATAATATTTCAAAAACATTGATAAGACAACGTGTATCCACAGAGAGAAACAATAGGTATTTAACGAGGAGAAATTGAGGTGAGAGGAAACGCTAGATTTGGCAAAATCTCGCTGTTCTTGTTGGCCCTCCTTATCTTATTTCTTTTACCATTATACTCCCTTTGGAATTAACTCAAATCAGGGTGGTTTTAGGTAAGCTCCTTTCGGGAAGAATTATAGCTTTTATCTTTTCACACCCTCTATTTTAACACTCTTAACTATATCAGTGGAAGAAATGTTTCTACAGCGTGCAAGGAGGGGGTGGAGAGTGGTGTACAACGGAGGATATCAGAGAAATATGGCCAATTAAAACATCTAAGCATTGTTCTTCCAAGAGTTCAACTAACCTATACCGCTGCAATGCCACAAGAAACCTCTTATCCTGATTAACACCCCCTTCCTGATCATAAGCTTCAGGCATCCTGTACTGCACTCCAATATAGTGAAATATGAAATATGTAAATCAATAAATGAAATGTATCATAGTAACAAAAACCCATTGCTTTCATGTAAAAAAAGTAGAATGATTGATGCACAAGTTATAAGAATGAAGTCATATAACATGAAAGAATGTATCCACTGGTAGATAACTCTCTTTTTTAAAAAGAAACAAGCAAACTATTTATACACTCAAATTCAACCAAGTACTTCCATCTGAGAAAAAGAAAATAAATACAACCATGGTTAGGAAATCTTATAGCTTGCAGTACTTTTAGAACTGTGGGTTATTTTTCTTGGTACTTGCAAGGTTGCACCTCACCTCACCGAAGGTTCACACCCCAAGGAGCTTTGTACAGCAGTGCATCTTGCACTTTAAGGAAATACTAGGACCAAAAATCAATGTCAAGGCTATAGGCCAAGCATTATAAATCTCACATGTTTTGCCACAACCACAAAGAATGGCCATAACCCGAACAATCCAAAAAGTTTTTCTACTCCTAAAAAAAATTCCTAAATCCTTTATAATTGAGGCCCAAACACTATGCAAGGAACTCTGTATCAGATGACAACAATATCTGTAATGCTATTTCAAAATTGTGCTTATCCCTTTTCAACCAAATGAATTTTATATATCTCCTTTGTTTCCTTAAAAAAAACAAAAACAACAAAATAGCTAAGAACCCCACAACTTGAAGAACTTCGTTATTCAGTTGAAACCTTTGCCTGCATCTCAACCAGGGAGCACTGGCAGACTCAAGTGGTTTTTTAAAAGAAATAAAGACACACAAAGGTTAAAGGAAAGAAGCACGGGGAAAAAATTCTTCTGTAATTCAAGTAATCAGACAAAACTATCCTAAGACTCCTAGATATGCAGAAAGATACATTTCTTGAAATTTTAGCTTTCCAAATTGCTCCAGGAATTGCAATTTATCTGTCAAAAAACTCATTGGTCATATTTCTAAAAAAGCAAAGTGAGAGAGAGAAGAGGAAGAAGAAGAAGAAGAAGAAGGAGGAAGCAAGGAAGGAAGGAAGGAAGAGAGATCAATTATATAACCTCATTGATATCATCAGCCTCATCTGACTGCTTCTTCACAAGCTCATATATTTCCTTCTTATATCTGGAAACAACAAGCAAAATATTGCATAAGGTTTCATTTTCATATTTTCATAGACCTTTCCAGCAAAGTCATATTTTTTTTATACAGTGACGAGACAAATATCCTGACTGTGACAGTCATATGAGAAATCAAATATATATAAAAAAAATAAAAATAAAAATAAAAAACAAAGTGGATTCTAATGAACAAAAGGGTTCAGTACAGTACAGTTAAAAGCTAATTATCATAAATATTGTTTTGTTCTTACATGACTTATTTTGCAATCTGAAATAATGATCATAACTGATTGGATTCCACAAAAGGATTTCATGGCCACAAGTAAAAGCACACCAGACCAGAGATTAAATAAGTGGCATATACATCCTCATTGGATCCTATGTAGGAAAAAGATTGCAGAAGAACAAATCAATGATCATCCGCAAAGAATATATCCAAAGTAAATATCATAACATACGATTGTACAACATCAATGCGGTAGCAAGAACCTAGTTGCTAAATAGAGAACCCAAAAAAAAAAAAATGAAACATATACATGCGTGCACAAAACAAGAGAAAGGTAGCATCGCTACTTGTCATTTGTTACTTTCATACACAAGGAAAGGTTCTCTGCAAAATATATAGAATGAATTACACCCGTCCTTATCAAAATAAACATGCATGGGCATTGCCTGCTCAACTAATTGTGAGATCACTATTTGATCCCAAAAAAGGTCAAATTACTATCTCCCAAGAAAATAACATCCGAACTATTGAAGTTCTAAACAACTATAATTATGATAGAAAATTTTTAGGGAAATAGTTGTATCATGAGCATACAAACAGAAGGAATCTGAAAATATAGCATTTTCTATAGTAAATAGAAACTTTGTATAAATAACCAGAAAGAAAATAGAATGAAATTAGAGAGAGAACCAAACTAATACCATCTAAGTTAAAAGGAGCTGTTACCTTAGCTCCCGATATTCTGCTTCAGTAAGCTTCACACCTTCAAAAAGATATTTCTCATCTTCTATATCATCTCTGGTATAGGTCATCAAGAAATTTGAGACAGCATAGGAAAGATAAGGTGAAGAAAGAGAGAAAAGGTAAATGTAATACCAAAAAGAAAACATGAAATTAAATGAGAACTATTTAACGTCTTTTCAATTCCTTGGATGGAAAATTGCACTCCACCAAAAAATAATAATAATAAAATAAGATACTGATAAAACAATTGTACGAACTGAATGTGTTCCATTATACCTGATTTCTTCCAGTTTCTTCTCCTCCCTTTTCTTTAAATATTCCTGTCTTGAAACTTTCCTGAAGTAATAGGGAAATTTTGAGGATAAGTATAAAAAATTTCATTATAAATAGGCATTTAGAAATTATAACTACTGTATTCTCATAATAACACGTAATTCCTAATCTTTGCATATTCAACCCAATGAGTCTTTCCATGTGTATAACAAATATGTGAAAATCGTACCAAAGCCTTTTCAAGAGTATATTACTCCCAGAAGAGTAATCTGCAAACATATTGGATTAAGAAACTAAAAAATTGAGGAGTTTAACCTTGACAGCTAAATGGGTCTCCAGATTCTAGATTGGAAGAAGTTCTCTCTTTGGTATTTTGTCACAAGGAGTAAGAATTTATAAAGGCAGGTTGGCTATTCAGAATGCCCATGAAAGTAGCAGCAGAAACACCTTGGAACTTTATCTCTCCCTACAAGATTCTCCTTTTTTTTTAATAAGAACTACAAGCTTCTTCTTGACCCTTACTGTACATTTGATCTGGGAAATGGATGTAATATCTCCTTCTGGTTTGATCGTTGGCTTCTAAATGTTCCCCAGGAAACAAAATCCTAGTCCTAGGCTGTTCCAAATTGCTGATTCTCAAAATTTAGTTACGAAAGACTGTTAGACATGTCAAACAACAGGGACCTTGCTCTTCAAAGGCACCTTTTTAAAGATAGGGAGGTTAACATGAATGGAGCCTCCCCTCATTGTAGCTGCATTCAAATGGTTTTCAATCTTATTCTTTTAAATCCTTTATGGTTACTAAATTACATTCTCCCCCAACATCCATGTAAGGTGGTTTGAAGCTCGTAATTTCTATAATGGTCAACATCTAACTTTGATTGGAAGAATCTTTTCATTGGTTGAAAGAAAAGTACAAAAAGAAGAACCAGAAGCCCCAACCCTAGAAATTCAAAAAAAAACTGCTCCAATTGATGCAATAAATTTAGCAAGTGAAAGAAGTTTCCTCTCAAGCACTAGATTTCTGCAAGATTATCCAATTTTCTTGTTTCAAATAGCAGTAGTAAGGCTTCAACTGCACTCATTCAAATGATGTTTGGCTGCCTTCTAACTTGTGGCCACAAAGCAACTATTTCACACTAAAAAGTTTCTGTAAACATAAAATATTGACTGAGAGGAATAATGAAGGTAGAACCATAAAGAATTTTAAATAAAGGAAACAGTAGTGGACCTTAAAGTATCAATTTCATCATTCTCCAAAGCTTTTGACCGCCGAATTGCCTCTTCTGTTTAACATTAAATGCACGAGATGATAGTGTAAGCTGAAGAAAAGTGTGTGCCACTTCACATATTATAACAGATGGGTTAAAAATAAAGATCAGTTACCTTCCTCCTTCCGTGTTAATTTCTGCTCTGTTAACTGTCAAAGAACAATTAGGATCAGAACAAGAGACAAAGGAACTCTTAGGACATAGCTGCATATTATAGAGTGAGACCGTAGTAAAAGATGAGACCCAATAAAACTGTGCTCAACCTTGATCAATGCTTACCATCAATTCATGTATTAGCTTCACATGCATAGATATATAACTACGTATACCCAAAAACTAACCTATTTGTGCCTGATATGTACAAACTGAAGGATAAAACAGCGAACCTTAGAAATCAAATGACTTTTCACATATTAATGGAAAACGTGTTTCCTGATTTAAAACAAATTAAAACAAGAATGAATCAGGCCATTTCAAAAGAGAGGAAAAGGGGCATAGCAATTTCTATTTTTCTATACAAGTATACCTTTCGAGTTCCAGCTGCATCTCGCTCTCTTATATTATGCTCTAATTGCTCCCTTTCCATTTGATCACGCAATCTATCTTCCTCGGACTGCATTTAAAGTTATTCATGACGTTAAGAGAGCAGTAGACTCTATCCAAGTAAAAAATACACCCATCCAAATATTAAAGCAACAACTTATGAAACTCAATTGTGAGAACCATTTGTCAAGTGAGATACAGACATTTCATTAAAATATTATGTATTATCTGTATTTTCATAAGTGTAGTCATGTAGAAATAGGCATGTGCTTCAATAACATCTATTATTCAATAATCTACAGTAAGAAAAATTAGAAAAACAAAAACAAAACAAACAAAAAAAAAACTTGTGCCCGCCCCAAGGCCTATACTCTTTTCCTCATTAAGCTCACTAAAGATTCAAATCTGCAACCTCTAGATAAGTATTACTCAAAGACTGCAGACCTCATGAGAAATTAATAAGATAGAAGATTTTAATAATAGCAAATAGCTTCAACATGGATTTTTAAGTAAAATAAAACAAAAACAAGAAAAAATAAATAAACATTCTTCATTTGGTTTCTGTGGTTTTTAACCATTTGACCAGTGTTTTTAAAAGCCCAAGGCGCACTAAAGCGCAATAGGCCTTTGAGGCTTAAGCGTGAGGCACCCAAAAAAGCGCGAGCTTTTTTTTACGAGGCGCATAATAGATATATATAAATAA
>JAOANK020481894.1:9581-25700 GCA_026257165.2 Telfairia occidentalis | reverse complement strand
TACCTTTTTTTTGTTCTCTATTATTGCTTTTGTATGGTCTTTCAAATTGAACATTGAATGCATGGTGTTCACCACGAGGAATTCAATTCCTTCCATTGGTATCGGAGCTAGGTTAATGCCTTCAATTTTTCAATTTGAAAGTAAATTAAGAGAATAAGTGGGTATCATTCTGCATTTTGAATGTTGGGTTTGGAAAATAGATGTTTTCAAGTTTGGGCACTTAGTTTACTGCTTTAATTCGATTAAAGTTATAAGGGCTCGTTGTTTTGGGTATTTAATTTCTGCTATCGAGTTTGTAAGTTCAGGTCTTGAAGTTTGGCAAGAGTTGTTGAAGAATTACTGTAAGATCGAAGCAAGGAGGGTGAAAAATGGAGCAGAGGAAAGCACACTGCATCGTAGCATTGAGCATAGCGTCACGACGTTATGCTCAACGCTACGATTTAGAGAGCCCAGCGTCATGACGTTGTGCATGCTGCAGTTCGTGGGATTGTGGAACGTGCTATTTTTTTTAATTATTTTATTTATTAATTAATTAAATCAATATAATTTGATTATATTAATTTAATTAATGGTTTTAGGGTGCTAAAATTTAGTCAATTTTTACTATTTAAATTATGCATTTGATGTATGGTTATTATATTGCATATTGTATGCCATATAGTTTTAAAATCCCACCTTAGGATAAATGTTGTTAAAACTACTCACCGGCAAGTGTATGAGGTCAAGTTTTAATATAGTGTAAGAGATTAAGAGTGTCGTCCTCAGGATTGGGTTTTTGGTTCACTTAAATACCACAAATAATAACGTTCAATTTTATTTAGGAAAATAATAAGATGAATTTATGCAAACTATACAAGTGATTAAAAACAATAAGTTGAGAAAATCAAGGTGAAAGGGTCCTAAGCAGTTGATTTCACCAACTGAATTAATAAGCTAATTAATTGATTTAATCAAGAGTGAATCACTACACAATTCTATAAGCCTAGAATACTCATATATAAACTACCTCTCTCGAGTGCAATTTAATCACCCTACTAATTAAGAAACTAATATCCCTATTCAATTTTAATAAAATAGAAAGGCATATATATCAATTCTAATAATAGCTTCTCAAGCAATTCTTAATCTCCCAATATTAGAACTACTTAAGTCATGCAATCAAATTCTAATCTAAACTCCCTCTCCAAAGGGATAGATTAAGATCAATAAACAATCAATCTATGATCAAGAGATTAAAAGAAATAAGTACATGAATGCATAAATAGAAAATATGTAAGATCAATCTCGATAAATCAACAAATAAAACTTATTAAAACCAGTGGCTACATCAATCCCTAGAACGAAGAGTTTAGCTACACATGTTCAACATAAAAATCAGAATTCTCATACTAAAACTCATGGAAAGTTTACAAAAAGTCAAGGGAAATGAGAAAAAATTAAACACAACGCTTCGATCTTTCTTCCCCAAATCGATCTCCACGTTCTGAGCCTAAAAAATCCCTATTATCCGCTTTGAATAGATCTCCTTGCCTTCTAATTTCATAGACTTCCGATTCTCAATTGTATTTTCTCTCCCAAATGGTCAAAAAGTCCCAAAACTGTTGCAAAAACGATATATTTATAATCCTGTCGATGGCATCGAAATGCTGGGGCAACGTCTCGACGTTGTTCCCTAATGAATATGAAAATAACTTGGTGGCATCGAGATGCTCTAAGGGCAGTGTCTAGATGCTACGCAATTTTACGAGTGTGCGTTTCCAAAATCGTGGTGTTCAGACGCTATACTGCAGCATCTCGACACTATTGCTGCTGGTCAGATGCTCACATTGCTCCAGCATTGAGACGTTGTGGACAGCGTCTCAATGCTGTCTACTCGAGTTGAATGGCTTCAATATGTCTGCAAGCATCGCGACGCTAGTCTTGGCATCTCAACGCCAACTCCATGTGAGTTGAATTCCAATTCCATCAATTCTTCAAGTTATAATTCAATATTTTCTCTGGATTTGTCAATAAACTTCTTGTAAATCTTTATTTTATTTTATTTGCCCGATTCTTACAAAATAATTAGATCTGTGCATAAATTTACTCAAATTAATCATTAAACTAACAATATTCAAGCTATAAAATTAGCCCACAAAGTGTGCTATCAAATATCCCCAAACTTAAATATTTGCTACTTCCGAACAAATTAAATCAGGCTATACTATGCCTCAAAGTACTGCAAATGTGACAGTAACTCAAACCTGATAAATTCTCAATAACAGATAACTCATAAACAAAATATCAAGTAAGATGACCACAATTTCTCCTTAAGACAAGATAATTTGTTATTTTTCATCCTTTACGTGTGTGTGTGCAATATCGCCCCTATTCCAATTTATATTAATGTAGAGAAGATTCATGCAAATCTTTAATCACTCGGCCTCTAATAGCTACACGTTTCCATCTTCAAGGCTCCTCTCACTCAAGAGAATAATAATACATTAGGTGCCTTTATTCAGGGTTAGATTCCACCCAAACTCAAACTTTTCTTTATTTGTTCTTTTGTTTTTCCTCTTCTTTTTTTTCAATAGACATTAGCTTTCACACTTCTACTGTAGGAACCTTTACCATCTACAGGTGGCTCTAACTGATCACAGTAGAGGTCGCTCTTTCTGTCCTTTTTTTCCAATAAATAAATAATTGCAGGAAGTCACATAATAACAGCCTAAGTGAAGCATTATTTACCATCGATCAAGTTAACCATCTAATGAGCCCCCACAACCTTTCAAGACAAAAATAAGTGACAATCTACATAACTCAACTCTAAGCTGATATATAAAAGAAATAGGTTAAATAATGTGCTATAATGGTATGTAGGGGATGTAAAATAAAAATTAGCTTGAATTTAAAATGTGTTCCCAAACTCAACATTAAGAGAATGAGTTTCCTTCCTTAAGAATTAGATTATAACATCGGTTATCAATATTACAGAACACAAAGCAGCACATCCAAGGCATAAAGTAATACATGAATGTAATGAATTCTAAAAATAATTACATAGTAGGCCAAAAATATAGAAACACCCCCACACTTTAAAATAGACATTGTCTTCAATAGAAACACAGATAAACAATCAAAATACATCAGAAAGAGGACAAAATCAAACAGATAAAACATAGGGATAAGAAAATGAGATGCAAGTACCACCTTGGAAGAGAGAGAACATCACTATAATTCATCATCATTACTTTCACTCCAAGTCACTGCTCTCTCTCTCTCTTTTTTTTTTTTTTTTGTGAAATTGAACCTACAAAAAAAATAGTAAAATAAAATAAAAAATATTAGACAATAATGGAATTAAAATAAAATAAAATAATATTAATAAATAAAAAAACTAATAAAATGAGTTCCCTCCCAAAAGTACTTTATTTAATGTCTGTAGCTAGACGAGGTTGGTGTCAATTCAGGTGGTTGCAAATCATCAAATCTCCCACTATCACCCATATGAGCATTTTTCTTACAAATTGGCATAAGTGCTTCTGCTCGAGTATTGGATTCTGCTATTGCCTTAAATATTTCTTCCTTATGTTGGACTCCAATTGTTAATTCCTTCTTTTCCACATCAATTAAGACTCGTCCTATTGCCATGAAGGGCCTTCCCAAAATAATAGGCAAAGCATCATCCTCTTTCGACATCTATTACATTAAAATCAACAGGGATGATAAACTTGCCTACTTTCACCAACACATTCTCCACAATACCATAAGAATATGTAATCGACCTATCAGCTAATTGGAGCATAACAATAGTAGGTCTTATTTCACCATGTTTACTTCCTGCATAAGGATAAGAGAAGTAAATTAATGCTAACACCTAAATCACACAAAGCTTGAAAAGAATGATTACCAATATTGGAAGGTATAGAAAAACTCCTTGGATTCGTAAGCTTTTGAGGTAACTTTCTTTAAATTCTCGCAGTGCACTCTTTAGTCAGATACGCTGTTTCATAGTCTTCCAATTTCTTTTTCTTGGAGAGCCACTCCTTCATAAATTTTATGTAATTTGGCATTTTCTCCAATGCATCCTTAAAGAGAAGATTTATGTTAAGCTGTTTAAAAATCTCCAAAAATTTAGAAAATTAAGAGTCAAACTTTTTCTTTTGAATACGTTGAGGATAAGGTAAATTATGAGGGTTTGTAGAAGGAATAGATTGAGTGACTCTTGATGTATTTGGTGAAGTGTTGTCTTTTCCTCTTCTTCTTTTAAAACTTTCTGCTCCTTAGTAGTATTGGTTGATTCATCAACCGCTTTCCCTTGTGGTTCATGGAGTGGGATACTATTTCTCACTGAAACAACCTCGCAGTGTTCAATTGGGATTGTCTCCGGATTGCCAGAAGATTTTCCTTTTTGCATGGTATTTAGGATTGAAGCCATCTACCCCATTTGAGTTTCTATATTCTTTATGGCAGCACCTTGGCTTTCACCTAAGTCTCCAGCTTAGTTGTTCTTGCCCTTGATTCTGTGATGAATGCTCCAACAAGATCTTCCAAGGATGATTTTCTTTCTACTTGTGAAGATACAAAGCCCAGTGGAGGTTGCAAGACATTATGATTGTTGGCATATGAGAGGTTCTCGTGATTCCTTAGCCTAGGATGATACTGAGTAGGAAATGAATTCTGTACCGTATTGCCATTGCATTCGTAGTTTATGTTATTAGCATACTGTACCTGCTCCATGTAAGGCTCTGTGTAATACTAGGGAGTGTGGGCAGCTGCAATGGACGCAATAGATTGTGGAGTACCTGGTACTATGAGTCTAGCCAAAGTATTGGTCAGAGCTGCAATTTGAGATTTTAGATAACATACCTCATCGACCTCATGGACTCCAGCAACCTTCATTAGGTTAGATCGCTCACTAGGCCATTAATAGTTGTTAGCTACCATATCTTCCAATAAAATATGGGCATTCTCAAGAGTTTTAGATAACAGTGTACCTCCAGCTACAGCATCAAGTATGATTCTAGTCAGTCCATTCAACCCATTATAAAAATTTTGGATCTGATGCCAATTTGCAAACTCATGTTATGGACATTTCCTAAGAAGTTCCTTATACCAATCCCACGCTTCGGACAGTTCCTCGAAGTCATGTTGCTTAAAGGAACTGATTTCATTTATGAGTTTGGAGGTCTTAGTAGGCAGGAAGAATTTCATCAAAAAGGCTTGAACCATTTCTTGCCATGAAGTTTTACTTCCTGGTGGTAAAGATTCTAACCAATCTCACACTTTATCCTGTAAAGAAAAAGGAAAAAGACGTGAGCAAATTGCCTCTTCAGATACACCATTCATCTTAACAGCACCACAAACATCCACGAAAGGAGTTAAATGTGTATTTGGGTCGTCTGTGGCATAGCCCCTGAATGTGCTATCTCAAACCACCTGAATTAGCCTCGATTTCAACTCAAAATTATTTACAGCAATAGGTAGATGGGTTATTCCAGAATGATCGAGAGGATATAATGGCTAAGAATAATCCCTGATGGCCATTTGAGGCTGTTGAGCAGGTAAAGCGTGTTGAATTTGCAATTGAGGTGCTGGTGGAACTTGTCCAATTGGTAGGGCTTGTCAATTGTCCATGGCTTCATTTCTTTCCTTCTTTTCCTTTCGATTTCTCGTACAAGTTTTCTCAATCTCAAGATCTAAAAGAACTAGAACTACTTCCTTGTCCTTTCGCATGCACACGTGAAACCTAAAAATAAAACAAAATAAAAATCAGTAAATAAAAACAAAACAAAAAACAAAATAGAAATAAAATAAAATTATAAAGTAAGACCGAACGAGTTCTCCACGATATTAAGTGAAACTAAATAATTGTCAATCCCCGGCAGCGGTGCCAAAAACTTGTTGCTAAAATTGCTCACCCGCAAGTGTACAGGGTCAAATTTTAATATAATGTAAGACATTAAGAGTGTCATCTTCAGGATTGAGTTTCTAGTTCACTTAAATACCACAAATAATAACATTCAATTTTATTTAGAGAAAATAGCAAGATGAATTTATGCAAACTAAATAAGTGACTAAAAACAATAAGTTGAGACAATAAAAGAGAAAAGGGTCCTAAGCAGTTGATTTCACCAACTGGATTAATAAGCCAATTAATTGATTTAATCAAGACTGAATCACTACACAATTCTATAAGTCTAGAATACTCATATATAAACTACCTCTCTCGAGTGCAATTTAATCTCCCTGTTAATTAAGAAACTAGTATCCCTATTCAATTTCAATAAAAAAACAAAGGCAACATCAATTCTAATAACAACTTCTCAAGTAATTCTAAATCTCCCAATATTAGAACTACTTAAGTCATGCAATCAAATTATAGTCTAAACCCCCTTTCCTGAGTGATATATTCAGATCAATGAATAGTTAATTTGTGATCAAGAGATTAAAAGCAATAAGCACATGAATGCATAAATAGAAATATGTAAGATCAATCTCGATAAATCAACAAATAAAACTTATTAAAACCAGTGGCTACATCAATCCTTAGAAAAAAAAGTTTAGCTATACATGTTCAACATAAAAATCAGAATTCTCATACTAAAATTCACGGAAAGATTACAAAAAGTCAAGGGAAAGGAGAAGAAATTAAACACGACACTTTGATCTTTCGTCTCTGAATCAATGTCCACGCTCTGAGCTCGAAAATCCCTTTTCTCTGCTCCGAATAGATCTCCTTGCGGTCTAATTTCGTAGACTCCCAATTCTCAATTGTATTTTCTCTCCCAAATGGTCAAAAAGTCCCAAAACTGCTACAAAAAGGATGCATTTATAATCCTGTCGATGGGGTCGAGACGCTGGGGCAGTCTCTCAACGCTATACCCTAGTGAATATGGAAATAACGTGGTGGTATCAAGGCACTCTAAGGGCAGCGTCTAGACACTGCAAAAATTCTCACGTGCGCGTTTTCAAAATCGTGGCATCAAGAGCTATACTGCAACGTATCGACGTTGTTGTTGATGGTTAGATGCTCACTTTTATCCAGCATGTCTCAACGCTGTCTACTTGGGTTGAATGACTTCAATATGTCTGCAAGAGTAGCGACGCTGGCCTTGGCATCACAACACCATCTCCATGTGAGTTGAATTCCACTTCGATCAATTCTTCAAGTTATAATTCAATCTTTTCCCCGGATTTGTCAATAAACTTCTTGTAAATCTTTATTTTATTCCATTTGCCCGATTCCTACAAAACAATTAGATCTGTGCATAAATTTACTTAAATTAATCATTAAACTAACAATATTCAAGCTATAAAATTAGCCAACAAAGTGTGTTATCAATAAACATATTTCATGCATATTACTTAATATAATTGTTATATTATATAGTTGCATGTTATGAATATTCATGCATCATACTTTAGTATAAATGTTATATTATATAATGGATATGTATTATTTTTCATTAGTGATTAATATAAAGTTATATTATATGATGAAAAAGAAATTTACATTGGAGATGATATTTCTTAATAATTATAAATGTTATATTTAATTAATATCATTAGATGCATGTTATAGCTTTCGTTTTTCATTTATTTTATAAGGGTTATAAAATCAATGAAATAGATTAAAAGTTCTAATAAAGTGTTGCATGCAAACATAAGGTCACTATTAGTTTTAAATGGTTTAAAATTAACTCACATAGACCTATGTAAAATATTTCTAAATGATTAGAGATAGGTTAATCTCTTATATTTGTTTTAATAGGATTAAAATGAATGTAATAAAAGGTTAAATTTTATAAATAATTTTCTATAAGGGACCTTTGTCTAAGGAAAGTTCTAACTAGGAAGGGATTTTTAAGCTAACAGAAATGGAACACCCGTACCTGCGAATCGACCTGGAAGGTGAATTAGATAAATATTTTATAAGCATGCAATAAATTATTAGATTTATTGAAGTGTTTAATAAGTCATAATCATATATTGTTAAATCATTTAATATAAGAGTTATATTGGACCAATTTAACAATGGACTTAGTTGAATAATTAAACGTATTTGCTTAAGTAAATAAACCCTAGGTTTAGAACACTCAGTGTGAGGAAATAATATATGAGATATGTCAATTTCTTTCCACATTTCTCCATATAAGTTCACATAATGAGATCTATGTTTGGCCTTGTGGCACTGCTCGCTTGTGTCCCCCTAAGGAAGGTGTTTGCATAGATCAATACCAAGGTGAATGGAGATAGTGTTTATATTAAGTGGGAGAGGGACGTGTGTCAACACATCCCACAGTCTCCTTCATTAGTTTGGAGTTAGGTTTCATGCTTGGCCTCATGGCACCGTTTGCTTATGTCCCCCTACGGAAGGTGTTTGTATGAAATCGAACTCAAACTCTAGTAATGGATAGGATCACTTTAGTTTTTGCCCCAATTGGTTTTTCCCTACGGTTGATTCATTGGGGCAGAACTTTGGGGTCTAAAATGAAGGATTTCACTTACAAAAAATTATTAAGAAAGTTAATAAATTCTTAACGAAAATAATGGTGACTAATTGTTATAGAATAAGAGTTGTTTTGGTGTAATAATTGGTTGAGAGTGTCTCAATTTAGTAAAGGGGTGACTGACCGCTATACGATGGCTTTTATCCTGACTTACTGATACATCATTACAAAATTAGATGTCACATAAGATACATTAAAATTTTGCTAGACTTGATTGGATTTAAAGGGTTTTGCATGGTACTAATATAAGCAATTTGCATGTTTCAACAAAAAGGACAAGCTCTATTACTAATCTCTTTACTGCCGACAAGTTAACTGGGGATAATTATACAACATGGAAGAACACGATAAATATTGTACTCATTGTTGATGACCTCAGGTTTATCTTACTCGAGGAATGTCCCCCGGACCCTGCTCCTACTACATCTCGAAATGTTCGGAATGAATATGAGACGTGGATGAAGGCAAACAAAAAGGCCAGAGGATATATTCTTGCCAACTTAACTAAAGTTTTGGCAAAGAAACATGAATCCATGGTCACTGCACATCAGATCATGGAGTCACTGCATGAAATATTTGGACAACCATCCTCACAGATTAAGAACGATGCTCTGAAGTTCATTTTCAACTTCCGTATAAATGAGGAGACCTCTGTACGAGAACATGTTCTTGGTATGATGGTCCACTTCAACGTGGCAGAAATGAACAGAGCCATCATTGATGAGGTCAGTTAAGTTAGCTTCATTCTGGAATCTCTACTGAGAGTTCCTTCAGTTCCGTCGTAACACTGTTATGAACAAGCTAAACTACAACCTAACAACCCTTCTCAACGAGCTATAGACTTTTGAGTCCCTGATGAAAGTCAAGGGGCAAAAAGGAGAGGCAAATGTTGCAACTGCTTCAAAGAGGTTCCACAAAGGTTTAACCTCAGGAACCAAGTCTGTACCTTCTCCTTCCTGTACTAAAAAGTTGAAGAAGAAGGTCGGGGGTAAAGGAAATAAAGCTAACCCTACTACAACATAGAAGGGCAAGAAGACCAAGGTTGCTAAAAGAAATCGTTTCCATTGCAACCAGGATGGGCACTGGAAACAGAATTGCCGTAAGTATTTGGCAGAGAAAAAGGAGGCCAAGAAAGGTAAATAAGATTTACTACTTTTGGAAACTTGTTTAGTGAAGAATGATGATTCTGCCTAGATAATTGATTCAAGGGCCACTAATCATGTTTGTTCTTTCTTTCAGGGCATTAATTCCTTGTAGCAGCTCTAGACTAGCAAGATGACTATGCGGGTAGAAACTGCGCAAGTCGTCTCAGCAGTAGCAGTGGGAGGCCTGAAGTTACTGTTACAAAAATCTTTCAATTTTTGGAAAAATGTATATGTTGTTCCTGGTTTAAAAAGGAACTTGATTTCTGTAAAATGTTTGTTAGAACAATCTTATTCTATCTCTTTTGAATTAAATAATGTATTTATTTATCAAAATGGAGTTACTATTTGTTTTGCAAAATTAGAAAGTAACTTGTATGTGCTAAGGCCATTAACATAAAAAATCATCCTTAATACTGAAATGTTCAAAACTGCAACAACTCAACATAAAAGACAAAGAATCTCTCCTAAAGAAAATGTCCATCTTTGGAATGTAAGATTAGGTCACATTAATCTTAATAGGATTGAGAGATTGGTTAAGAATGAACTTCTAAGCGAGTTGGAAGAAAATTCTTTACCAGTATGTGAGTCATGCCTTGAAGGCAAAATGACAAAAAGACCTTTTACTAGAAAAGGTTATAAAGCTAAAGAGCTCCTAGAACTTGTACAATCAGATCTTTGTGGTCCTATGAATGTTAAGGCAAGAGGAGTGTATGAGTATTTCATCTCTTTCATTGATGATTATTCAAGGTATGGACATCTTTACCTAATGCACACAAGTCTGAAGCTCTTGAAAAGTTCAAAGAGTATAAGACAAAAGTTGAGAATTCATTAAGTAAAAGCATTAAAACACTTCGATGAGATCGAGGAGGAGAGTATATGGATTTAAGATTCTAGAACTATATGATGGCACATGGATTTGTTGGGATTGGTGCCCTAAATCTCATGGGGTCTCGTAGTTCGTAATTTTTATATGATAATTTATTTATTTAATAAAATAAGAGGTATTTTATTTGACATTTATATCGTTTTAACTTAATCCAATAAACTGAGATCCTAGGTTATTAAATGTAGCTTGAACAGTATGTAGTAGACATGCAAGTGGATCTTGTTCAAGTAATAACATAAAAGGTCTGTAGTATATGGATAAGGTTGGGTGTCTTATCCTAGTAACACTTTAGATACGACCCACTCTGTAATTGTTACAAACGATTTGATCCAAATCGTTCATGGGGAGACAAGTGAGTAAGGTTATCCTGATAAAGAGTTTGTACAAGACTGGACCGCGAAATGATTATTCTCTCATTATAACACTGTTAATTGTAGAGACTAACATTTCATAGGATGACCATAAATAACTCGATCTCAATTCTGAGTGAGTTATGGACTCCAAGCTATGAGAACAGTCCTTTGATTTGTGTGGGTGAGAGTGACTTATATGTCGTCGACTCAATATGCCTACCATTTTGGGGATTTCTCCAAGTAGAGAGCTGGGAACATAGCTACACAAGATGGAGTTTAGTCCTTCCCGCTTTTAGGGAAAGTAGATAAATTGCTCCCTTCAGTGTTGATTCTGGATCTTGAACAAGGGGCCCCTCCCTCTCATCAGCCCGAGAAGAATTTGTTTATGGTAGGACCATAAACAGGTTGTTCATTAGAGGATTAGTGAGACGTAAGGAGAAAGAAGTAACTACAAGGATAAAACGATAATTTTGACCTACCTGTAATCACGAGCAATTTGTGAAGGATTGACTTATTGATGACTGGTTATATCCATGGACACAGAAATATATCTACAGTGCGAAGAGTATAGTTGTGGGCCTTTAGTGGAGTGACCCACAGTTAATGAATGTTGATTTAATTAATTAAAGAGTTTGATTAATTTAATCTTGAATCATTAGAGCTTCTAATCTATAGGTCCATTAGATCTCATTGTTAGCTCACTAAGGGTAAGATCAGAATTAGTTAATTTTGAAATAATTTGAATTGTTCAAATTGTTTAAAAGGAATTATGTATTAACAAGGTTTAATATAAAGTATAATGTATTTAATTATAAATATGATTTATAATTAAAACTACATAATAAGATAGATATGCATTTTAATATGATTTGAATGCATAAATGTGTGTTTTTTTGTAATTGATTAATTAATTGTTAATTAATTATTATTATTATTTTAAATTAATTAGTTAACTGTTAATTAATTATTTATTATTTTTATTATATATATTAAATATGATTATATATATATATATATATATATGTATGTATTAATAATAATAAAATAAATAACACCACTGCAGTGTTGTAGGGAGTGGAGACGTGCATTGAGGGGTTATCCTCTCACGCAAAAACCTAGTTTTTTTAAAAGGTCTCTTGAGATCAATTCTTTTTTTTTTTTTTGCGGAAGCTCGTGGTGAAATTTTTGCAAAAAGAGATCTCTCTCTCAAAAATTCTCTCGATCAAATTCTCTACAAAAGAAGAAAAATTTAGGGATCCTACAATCCCAAAATTGGTCCTCTCTGAGATATAGCAAGGTAGCCAAATTGGTGGTGTTCCTAAAGGTTTTCACAGAAGAAGAAAATCCTGATTTGAAGAAAGGTCTTCTACAAAAGGTAATTTACCAAACCCCTTTTAAAATGTTTGATTTCAGTTTTCTAAAAATTAATTTTGGGTTTTCCGTTCCCGATCTCAAAGACAAAAAACAATCAATCGCTTCCGCTTTCATTAGATCCAATCTTTTCTACCCTTTATGCTCAACCAAAGTTTAGCTCAATGTGGATTCATTACCACTTCCCTTCTTAGAAAGTTTCTCAACAACCGTTGCATTACATATGTTTTAGAATTTCAAGTTTTTATTTCCTAATGAATTAGACACAATTATACCTTATTATTGGCAGATAGTTTTTTATACATGTTCGTCAGTACTTCCATCAGACTTATTGCAGTTGTCTCTTTTTCCATGAGACTAGTCACATTCTTTGATAATACCAGCCTAATTATAATCATTGCATGTTCTCATTAATATATTTATATCTCAATCTTCTATATTCATAACCCTTGGGTGTTTTCCCAATAAAGGCCTTATGAACTTTTTTGCAAGTCAAATAATCCTCAATCTTCATCTTTTAGTATCCAAAATCCTGCCCATCAAACTTGATAATATCTTCATAAGCGAACCACTCCACAAGTCCATGATTCCAAAACTAAATGCTCTGATACTAGTTGTTGAGAATCTAGTAACTAGGATTTCTCGATGATGACCCAAAAAATTCTCCTTTCACAGGATAAATTAGATCACAGTTAGAATAAACAAAAAGAAACAAGAGAACGACAAGAATGACAGTAGAGATTTATACTAGTTCGCCCCAAACTCAGGACTACGTCCAGTCTTCTAAAACTGTAGGTCTAGTAAATTTATGCTGATGAAATTAAGATTCTCACAAATGCTTCAAAATTACTCCTCATTATTTTCACTATTAAGGGTGAACAAAACATACCAAAAAATTGATCCGAACGACTGAAACCGATCGAATCAAGGTCGGTTGATCGGTGTCAGTTTTTGCCAAAAAAAAACTAACAGTCGGTCGGTCGTGTTGGGATTGTGGAGCCCAAATCATCAAGTATAATTGTTCGTGAAAGATTCATCGTATAGTCTGATGTTCGAATAACAGTGTCGAAATGCTGCTTGATGAGCAAGTCGAGATGGTTGGTGAGCAAGTTAGGTTGCTTGGTGAGCAAGTCGTGGGCTACTTGTTGAGCAAGTTGAGCTACTGGGTGAGCAAGTATTGTCACCTTTAAAAAGGGGTAGAGAATGCTCATTTGTGTGTGGCCTTGTTCACCAAAGTGTGTGTGCTTAGAGAGAATGTAAGAGTGCTCTTTTCTTTGGTTTTGCTAACCAAGAGTATTAAGGGTCAAGATTGTATAGCCAGGTGATTAATGAGAGATCCCATTGTATTCTTCAATATGAGTGGAACCTGTAATTGCAGGAACTGGGCATAGCCCCGTTCACGTTGGGGTAAACTAGTATAAATCCTCTGTGTCTAAATTTTCTTACCCTTAATCTTTTACTTTTGTGGTTCATTTATTGTTGTGTGCTCTTTTGTTGCACTTAACTGTGCAAGGAGAATATTATTAGGCTACTGAATTTTGAGCCTCAGGGAATTTTTTGGATCTCGTATTCTTATTCCGAATAATTGATATCAGAACTACATTTTTGGTTTAGGAGCTAAGGGAAGTGGATAAAAGTTTGAGGGAATCACAAAGTTAGTTGGGCAGGAATTTGGGTATTGGAAGATGCAAGTTCAGGCTTTCTTGATGTTTCAGAGACTCGGTAAAGCCTTGAAGAAGAAACCAGAAGAGATGTCAGAAGAAGATTGGGTGACCATGAATGAGCGTGCAGTGGCCATCATCAAGTTGGCATTGTCAATGACGATTGCATACCCCTTAATTCTATTCTAATGTTATCTTAAATAGAATGATGTATCAAAATGAAGGTTCTTAAAAGTCATAAAAGTAAAACAAAGGTAAATAACGCATTATTCCATAAACTAAAGGCAATTTACTTCAAACATGAGGTGAAATCTATCCTAAAAGACTCCTAATAACTCTCTTTTGGAGAGTTATCATCAATATCGACAGAAACAAAGAACTTAACAACATGTCCCCAAAAATATACTAGCCACCCTGAGTATATA
This sequence comes from Telfairia occidentalis, assembly GCA_026257165.2. Taxonomy (NCBI): domain Eukaryota; kingdom Viridiplantae; phylum Streptophyta; class Magnoliopsida; order Cucurbitales; family Cucurbitaceae; genus Telfairia; species Telfairia occidentalis. The sequence goes on along the minus strand of JAOANK020481894.1, from coordinate 11,367 downwards.
GACAAAATGTGGTAATAACTTATGCATATACAAAATGGAATGTAATCCAAGAAGCTTAGTGGCAGAGGTCGATCCCAATCTGCTCGTAGGAAACTAAAGTGTTACCTTGTAGAAAATCGAGGAAGGAAAAGGGTGAGCTAAAAAGCCCCGTGAGTGGAAGAGTTTATAAGTAAAATGACTTTGAGAAGATTAATATAAGTCAATCATTTTAAAGAAGTCTATAACACTATGTCATAAATATCATATAAAACATATATAAATATCTTAGTAGTAAGCAGTAAATAACTTAAAAAAATTGAGATCATTGAGTTAGGAAAAATGCATCACTAAACTTGTACTCTAAACTAGTCATACCTTGCATTAAGTCATCTAAGGTATAAAGCAGAGTGAACCTGGTCATACACGCACAGAGCATCCCCCAAAGGGGAAAGCACTCTAACACACAACTTAAAGACTGTACGTGTGCCAAAGTGAGTTCCAAAGACCTCATGTATCATATGCATACACTATGAAAACACATTCTCATAAGTGTATTGGGAATCTTGGGAATCATTGTAGGTACTCAATTTAGTGGTTTGAAAATAATTCTTAATAATTCATTAAACAACACTAAAATCATAATCATTCTCAAATCATACTTCATAAATTCTAGTAATACCAGTAATAATGGAGCATAAAACTTGTATCAAAATCATTCATAAACATGAAATCTATCATAAATCATACTACTAAAATTTAAAATCAATTAGTAAATAACTCACTTTTTCACGTTTTACAATTTTCTTGGTAAATGGAATAAATCATTTCAGAAAACAACCACTCACAGACTATTGGTCTAGTTTGTGTTAGACTGACAATAGATTCTAAGGTTGACTTAGGGTCCATTGTCGTCACGACACGTTCTAGGTTGATTAGGGTAATCTAAGGTGGGTCGTGTCATTTGAGCATTTAAATTTTGCATCCAAACCAATTAGGACATTAGAAATCAAATACCTTTCACTTACCGATTCTCTAGCCAAGGCCAAGCTATTTGAAATTTGCTTCACTATTGATAAAGTACTCACCCATCTTCAAGTTGTTCTTTCTTGTTGTTTGTAATGTCGCTCTACGTTGGTTTAACCAGGCCTTGTTTGTTGAACCAAACCTCATCTTTATAGCTTTGCAAACATCATGGACGTTCTATGATTTACCACATCACATGCTACATTCGGTTCCATAGAATCAAATAACCATCCCTAGTAGCGCTTGATCAATGGTGATCCATTCTTCAAACTCTGAATTTGCTATTACTTATGTTGCTGGGTTTTCTTTATTGTTGATGGTGATATTTTCAGGGGGACATGCTCTAGTATCCAGAATGAACGAATCCAACCTTTGTCATCTTAGGACTACTATAGCCATCGACTTCAAGAGTGTATAGTTGGCGTCGTTTACCTTCACTGCTAGTGCATTGTTGAGAGTGTTTTTAAACATACTAGTTTGATTTGTTGGACATCTAATTGACTGATTTGTTGTGTTTTCAAATGAGGAACCTCCGGCTAATGATCGAGGAGTTATTGTCCCTTTTTCTAGATCCATGGAGAATAACATGAGCTGTATGGTTGCTTTGATACTAAGAGAAAAATAGGAACTGTGGGATGGCTAACAAAATAATCTTTTATGTTATTCTGTATAAACATTGAGTATTTATACATAGTAAACTCAGGTTATTGAACATTGTAAATGAGTCATTAATTAAGCCTAAGGAATATATGTAAAATAATATAGCAGATATAAACGGGAGCTT